>JAUMHH010171003.1:0-16199 GCA_032359455.1 Chlamys rubida | reverse complement strand
CTGAGATGTCACAATGAAAATCTGTCCTCTAAAACACTGAGAGGTCACAATGAAAATCTGTCCTCTCAAACACTGAGAGGTCACAAGGAAAATCTGTCCTAACTGAGAGCCTGTCACGTGACCTACCTCACCGGACTCCATGATCATCAGGGTGAGTGCCTCTGTTGTAATGGTTAAATTGACATTTGATCCGGCATACTGCATCTCTGGCCTCTCACCCAACATCTTGGTCAATTTCTTATCCTACAAACCATTGAACAATCAAAATTTATTTACTGAGTTTTGTTATAATATACTAATTCAAGTTTTATTTAGTTACCCTTATTGTCCAATGAATTACCTCATTCCCAGTGGCAATTTAAAACATTCTATTTTGCCCTTTTTTGTATTTTTTCCCAATTTTATTATATTATTTTCCAAATATGAAAATAAGAAAAAGCCAAATTGGCAGAGCCAAGTCTGCAGTTTTGATCAAAGTCAAATAAAGCATGATAACCTGTTATAGAAACTTATACAGGTAAAACACATGTCATGATCATATGTGCCATTTTAAAGTGAAATGAAAGAATTTTCCTCAACAGATGCTGCAATCACGCCTCATCATAAATTCCTAGTGATACATACTGTATGACTACAGTGAAACTATCAACCCAGCCATTATTTGAAACATTTAACGGTTGATCAACTCACTTTTTTCTTCTTTGATAACGGTTTCATCCCGGCAGATTCACAAACTCGACTAATGGCTTCTCTGTAAATGTAAACAATCATTTTCAGTGAACAAAATATTTTCACAAGGTAATTACCATATGATAATTTAAATGTGTGTACAATATTCTGTTCCAGTGATTTTGCCTCTTTAAACATAAATATGATCAGAATTGTTCACATGTATCGGTGATGATACAGAGCTGTTTTATAGCACTCCAGCATCGTTGGATACCCACGGCTGATTTCGCTACGGTACTCACTGATGAGCGAGTCCCGAAGCACTCACTGATGAGCGAGTACCGAAGCACTCACTGATGAGCGAGTACTGAAGCGAAATCAGCCATGGGTATCCGATGATGGCGCTCCAGATACTGTCAAGTACCATTCTGATGTCTGTAGCACATTTCTATTTAACTATACACAATGTAGTGTAGACAAACTGTATATCTCTTACGTACTTAACTGTCAAGGTTATATGATGGTGGAATACATCACTCAAGATTCAATGATTAATAACTCACCATTTGTCATAATATTCTCATGCTTGTAATTTATTTCACCTAAATACACTTCTGATAATAAATTATTTTTCAACTCCCATATAATAAGATTTCCTTTTATATTCTGTGTTAGTTAAAACTAGAAAATGCATGAATGCCCCCTATATAGCAACAGTGACCTTGGAACCCTGAAACACAACGATGCCTACTTGACCTTTGTATAAAGTTTGACCAAAATCTGTCAAAGAATGAAGTTGCTAAGTGTTTACATTGAATCGGGACGGGACGCGACGCGACGGGACGGGACGGGACGGGACGGGACGGACATGGGTAACAATATATGCCCCCCCCCCCCCCGAACCTCTCATCGTAAAACGTTTTACACTTAGTGGTAAGTATGACGATACTTGTATGTAAAAGTTTACGATTAAAACCCTTTATGTAAATGTGTTTAACATTAAGAAGTTATATGAACTACATTACCGTATTGAGTAAAACAAAACTTAGGGCTTACTACTTTCCATTAATGTTTTTTTTTGTCACAGTAAGGATTATTTTCGTCTTTATACTTTTATTTTAATTTTATTTTGTTTACATTAAAGGTTGTCGAATTGAATAGACAAAATACAATTACGGTTAAAACAAATCTAAAAGTTGACAAACCGTATTAATTTCTACTTTGATTTTAACATTGCTTTAAAATTGTCCTGATATAGGTGTAGTATCATGTCTTAAGATTGAAACGTTGGTTTAATAAACGGGTAGTTGTCCTTTCCGGTTAGTGGGTCACACTATCTTCCAAGATAACTCTGTTGTCAAGAAGGAGATAAACTTAGAGTACTGTTTATCATAGCCTACTCGAAAAATTTCGCTGCGTAATGGGATATAGAGACGGGTTATTTGGTACAAGTATTGGTCGAAGTGGGTAGAGTCAGGGTTTGTTGGGTCATACGACCGGTACACTTGCTTACATGATGTTAAATTTGTTTGTCCAAATATAATGCAACCCCTGCAGATTCAGACAGAGAAATGGCCTGTTGTATTTTACATTGTACACTATGTTATTGTAAGAGCCGATTTATGTGCAACAACTCTTTTTTGCCGAGTCGGGTATTTTCTTCTGTGTATTCCGTCTTTGCCTATTGCAGAGTTATCTTCTCTTGTGAGCAGGTATTGATTGTTACGTCATTGGTTTGTGAGAGTAACGTCATCAATTTTTGAGAAAACGACGTAACTTTCTCACACAAACCAATGACGTAACAATCAATGCCCGCTCACAAGAGAAGATAACGCTGCAATACGCAAAGACGGAATACCATAAAGGGGCTGCTGCTAAATTGAAACACTTTTACCTTATTTAAAAAAAATCGCACATTTCATACCATTGTTATCCCTACCTAAAAATGTTCCCGACTAAATACAGTGCCTCTGAGTAATTTAAATGTGTATTATTGACAGATTTTTGGTGAATGGAATCTAGAGATATCTAGAGTGTGCAAATATAAATAGCCTTAGAAGATATTTAGTAAGTGACGACGGATTTATATAGGATCCAAAGTAAGGATGTGCTCCTTACACGCTTCAGCGATTGGCGCTCTTATATGCAATTAAACCTGTCAACAAGACCGTTTTAAGACTTTGGCGGATATGTATCTATGAATCGAGATTGTTGTCACTAGTGTTGAACTTCAATTGTTAGAATTACTAGCCGAAAAAGCTAAGTAATAGAATATAGTATATGATTTAGTTGTTAGAGGCCTGAAACCCCTTGAATCAATAGCTCGTGTTTACCTCTTTTTAGCATTTTATATAAATGTGCAATTACGAACGTGAGGAACACTGTCTATACATTTTCATACATTTGCAACATAATTAAGCAATATTTAATTTGTTTTTGTTCGTAAGTGTTATACAGTATTAACATAATTAGTCTCGAACTCTAAAGTCCGGCGCCAATTCGCCAAGCCAGGAAATAACTTCAGTTCGGTGGCATCTAAATAAAATCGCGGTAACATTCTGTCACAAACTACATATCATATTTCAATGCTTGTCTGTACAGATAGTGTATTTGTTTGTCTGACCAGTGCGCTACTCGGTGGTGACCTTATTTCCATAGCCTACATACCCGTGTATCTAATATGATGTTGCCTCCCGTTATCTGTCAAGGACAAACTGTCCCTAACCGCGTGACCTACATGTACATCTATCAGCCTTACTTTAGATCGACGAGCTTAATGCCCCCGATCCGTTAGTTGTTTAAGAACAAACTTACATCACTACAAATTACCCTTACAAATGAATTTATTGCCTATAACTTCATACATCAATGCAATACAACACACAGAGTCCCCCCATTATAATCCCTTACGTCACCAACAAGAAGGTGGAGAACGAGGTTGACCTACAGGTCAACCGGTGTTCTATATAACACACACCTACCGGTGTAAGGTGAAACGTAAACCTCGTATTTTCCGTGATTACAGTTACAGGCTTGTATTCATATTGGAAGATGACAAAACAGAGACGAACCTCGTAGTAATTTGTTTACCGGGTATTATCTGTGTGTCATTCTAGTATGCTTAATATATCTCACCATGTTTTGTATAAAGTTGTCGTTTTTTTAAAGCGACATCAAGGGTGGAAAAAATTCTTTTGTTTTCCTAAATATTTATAAATATATCAACTGTATCTCCTAACAGAGAATGACTAGGATTTTGCTGATAAATATTCAAAAAATGTATAATTAATAATATATAAAAGGCGTCAGACCAACACATCAAACGGTTGATTTTCGCATAACACGCCATTTCATTGTTAAAACATTTATTTGCCGTGGGAAGAGCCAGCGAGTGGAAATCCGTTACTTTCCAAATGATCAAAAGATATCGCAATGTTACGAAAGCACTATTATAAATGGGTATGTAGTTAAATAAGTAGACTGGCTACCAGCCCCTAAGTTTTTATGAAGAATTTCTCAGCTGCATTTTACTACAAGCTTATCTCCCCCTAGTTTAGAACTTAGGAATCAGACATCCAAGTGATCAACATTTTTTTAGTTAAACTTTTTTCTTAATAATTCAATATTCTAGAGACGGTGCCCAGTCTATTAAATAAGTGGAACCGACCCGAATGCTGTTTATATTATGAATAAGTTTTAAAGGCATTTTCCTCGCTAGTATGTTTGTCTTAGTTGGAACACAGATGAACTTATTTTGTTATGTAAATAAGAATATATTGGATACATTTTACTTTGTATTTCCATATACAGTGGTTTATGCGAAAGGAAGGGATATGTGATTGGTCAGTTTGTATTTGCGCCTTGCCACGGCGTATAACAAACTTTATGTATTATTATATCCCTAAGTTCAGTAAAATGGTATGACTTAATTATAATGCTTAAGGAAAAGCAACTTTTTACCTCATGCAAGATGTAAACAATATTTTAAAATGATGGTCCAGGAGGATAATAATTTAAAAGGGATCACCTAATTCAGATCTCATAACAAAATAATTTTAAATATTAATTGTGTCAACTGTTTATAATTTAATATGAAGTTGACTTAGAATGTATGATCATGCAACAATTTGTATCTATGAATGATTAATAGCATTATAATACGTGTTGGAAACGGGGGTGGGGTGGTCACTTGTTTACGTTATAAAAATGGCGCGTGCGGTTGATGACTTTGGCCTCGGTTTCGGACAATATGAATATGTTTGTACCATGGAAATATTTATAATCAAACAAATTTAAGAAATTATGGACGAGACAGTATTTACTACCGGGTCTCCCACAAATTCAAGAAATTATGGACGAGACAGTATTTACTACCGGGTCTCCCACAAATTCAAGAAATTATGGACGAGACAGTATTTCCTACCGGGTTGGGACCGGTACTGAATCTGTTAATAAAACAATAATCTACATGTCCTGTGGGATATAATAAAAAAATATATCTGTCCCATGTTGTGTTTAAAAAGAGATTATATCATTTCAATAAATAAAAGTAATCTTATCATAAAAAAGGTTCATTTACAAGTATGCTTTCATCTCTGTGTAAATAAATGAAAATACATGATGCATATTAAGTATCTTACACGTTCCATATCTGATACATTCTGCATGTACATAAAGTGGCTTTGCCAGAAATGTTTATTATGTGTAATGATTACTATGACTTAGTAAGTGCTAAAGCTTTCGAGGATATTGAAAGTGGGAAAGAGAGTATACATGAACAAATACTGCATTGTCTTAATACTATGGATTGTAATACTTTCCCTCTAGTGTTAATTTTTTGTATACTTGTTAATGTTTGCATGCACTTGATAACAACATTTGATTAAGGGTATTCGTCCCGTAGATATTCCTTAGTAAAGAGAACTGTGTTATGTGGTTGAGGGAAGGCGTATGGTCCCGTTCCCATTTGTTTCGATCTCATCCCGTAACAAATATAATATGTAAGCTGTCACAGAAGTTTAACATTTTGTATGTATTTCGTTCTAGTTGTAATGTTTCTTCATATTTATATACAATGTATATAAAAAAATAAAAGACAAGAGTTTCTTCGACTTCCCTGGCGCTTTCTCCTCTTTAGGTTCATCAGGATATATATATATATATATCATCTTGAATTCGAAATACTACCATCGGAAAATAAACCAATGATAAATTCGTTTTAGAATTATCGTGTTTAGTGTCCTACAAACAGTTAATGTCATTTAAGGACGTGCCTTAATGTGTGTAAAGTATGCATGTATGTATGTATAAGTGTATGTCCGCTGGAGGAAGTATGGTGCTTCATTTTCCTCCTTACAATAGAACATATCTAATATCGACATTGCGAGTGCTACCTTATCAGGTCTTCGACACCAAAAGAACTGATCAGTATTCCAATCAGATACTAATTAATGATGACAGACATCAATTTATCACATATGATATGTTCCATTCTACTATGTTATACGGTCATGTCATTAATGTGGTATTACACATGCGTAATAAAACTTCCGCAAAGGTGCTGCGATTGGTCAAAATTGTGGGAACATGTTCCAACGCAACTACAGGTACTACGTGTATTTTTATTTACAATACTTCCTGATTCTTATACTGTTGTTTTAAATGAATTTGAAATATTAATTTTGTTGTTTTCATTGCATTTAAAACTGTTCATAATTACAAAAAAGAGAGAGAAATGTCTGGAACTACATTGCACTGCACGTTACGACAATACTATGATCGGAGTACTTTGGTTTCTAGTCAGCTTAGAACAAATAATTGTGTTTGAAATTTTGTTTTCAAATGAATGTTGTGTGATGAATAAACTTACTTTCGTGTTCATGTCATATTAAATTTATTAAACTAGTTCAAAAAGTTGATATAACACTCGCCTAAAGGCTCGTTTAATAAACTCAATATGACATTAACACTCATACACTCGTATTGCAGAGTTATCTTCTCTTGTGAGCAGGTATTGATTGTGACGTCATTGGTTTGTGTGAGAAAATTACGTCGTTTTCTCAAAAAATGATGACGTTCCTCTCTCAAACCAATGACGTAACAATCAATACCTGCTCACAGGAGCAGATAACTCTACAATATGCAAAGGCGGAATAAGATCCTCTATACATCGATTGCATAGCTTTCGACTTCTCAGAAATATAATACCGGCCACTTATGCTAATCAACTTTTAACAATCAATGTTTATTAACTACTACACTTTCTGCATACAATGTATCATGATTTTCTTGATACTTATACTAAAACTTTTTAAGTTAGTTAATTATTAAATCCTTAACGGCTAATTAACGCGTAAGAGGTCCCAAAAACTGACAAAAGGTAGATTAAACATGTAAAAAATAGCATCAGACAAACGAGAAGATAAAAGAGAAACGTGAATTTGAAAAGCAAAGGTGGCTATGGTTAGTTGCAAAACATGTGAAAGGCAATCACATTAACTCATTCAACCCTGAAGACACATTTGAACTATTCCGATTCAAAGCTTGGAATAGTTCATTATGAAACTGCAGGGGTGAATGAGTTAAACAAACGGATAGCTAAACGTCAACTTTGAAAGCAAATATGGCTGCGGTTATTTAAGTGTTTTTGAACAGTCCAACAATTTTTAGATAGGTTAGACTTGTAGGGACATTTACCGTTTCCCAAAGTGATTTGATATTTGTTTTATTATCTCAGGGAAACAAATATTCATGTTTCACTACAACAAGGTCAGTAAATGTATTTTTAATGACGAATATGTAAATATATATTAATATATATCCAATTGTGTCCAGTCAGGTAAACCATGTCATGTCTACAATTATAACAAATAAACATGATATAGAAAAACACTATTTTATTATCATAAGAAAATATAAAAAGGTGCTGGAAAAGATATACATTCTGTGAACGCATGCAGCTACATGTAACAGATCCTGACTGTCTGAGACTTTCTTAAAAGATAAAGGTTGAGATAAAAATATGTTTTACAAAACATGTACAACTAGAATTGCCACCTCAGTTGTGTGCAAATTAATACTCGATATTGATGTTTAAATGCGAGTATTTTTACAATGATCACAAACATACCCAACAACATATATGCACCATTTTTTTTCTTCCAAAAATGTAAATATTTATTTCCCAATTTGAACGATCTCTTCCACACTTTAAAAAAAACTAGATGTAGTCCATATAAAATTAAACAGTAGGGTAGCTTGGCTGTGTTGCGATTCCGCACATGTTTGCCTCGCTCCTGACGATTTGAAAGTAGCCGTCCATTCCCCAGGATTTTCCCCAGCTGAAAAGAACAAAGAAAATACATGTACAGGTAAATGCTAATTCAATTAATTGAATAATACATATTCTTGGAGTTATTTATTTTTTACTCGTAAACATTGATTGAAAGTAGCGGTAGGTCAGCTTTGTAAAATATACACACATTAATACATATAACGGATATTTTAAATAAACTTTGATATCTTTATTAGTTTTAAAAAAAAAATCTTAATGTTCAAAAGTAAATGGGAAAACATCCACACGCGAATATTTTCGTTTGCTCTTCAGCCTTCTATTGCAATGCATTGAGAAGGCATATGTTGTTGCAAGACTATAACAACATTTGCTATTGTGACGTCATCAATCTTTATTCGACGTCATCAGTTATAAAGTCATAATTTTGCTGTTCAAAGGACATTGGATTTTTTAACAATAGCAATATGTGTTTTAGAGCTATTACAGTACAACATCAACACGTGTAGTAATTTATAGATGATATAGACATAGAATATATATATTAAAGAAACAATGCCAACACGAAAGTTTCCATACTGCGATCACTTCAAAGTGCGGAAATATTTACATTATTTCAGTACAATACTTATCTTTTAAATCCAATTATTATTTGCAAAATATAAATTAAACGATTTCACAGTACACGTAGATAGCATAATGTGATGCTTATTTTGTCACAGACAAATATTGATTTAATGTAATTTCTGATATGCGTAAAACCTCTGATATGACAGATTTGCCGATAGCTCACCTGTTCTTGATAATCCAGTAATCAGTGCTGCCCTCTGTTCCGTATCCGACGGCCAGGACTCCATGATCAAGTTTGGTGGAACTGCACCTTGGTTCCTTGTATGTTCCAGTCTTGTACATCTGGAATGACTTGTGACTAGCATCCATGGCAACAGAAATTGGACCAATGGTAGACACGGCCTGCTGAAGGGCGGTGACGCTTTTGCTTTTGACGTCAACGAAGCCGGTGTCAGTGGCGCCAACATTGCTTGCTTCAAACTTACACTTACCGTTCTGTTGAAAATAATAACACATGAACAATGAGAAGTAGAAATAACCGATGGGAAGAATGTCAAATGACACAACAAACATTGATAATAACAGAAGAACCATGTGAAGAAAAGTAAAAGTTTGTATCAATATCGAAACAATCTGCAATACATCCCCTTTGTACTTTCATTCACTTATCACTCGAAATAGAAAGTAAAAAGGCGACACCTTCTTTTGAAACATAATGTCAATGTAGGAACGCTAATCAAAGTAAATATTCCCTGCACCATATCACAATATCTGCCATGAAGGAGTTATCTGTTATACTGAGATCAACAGAATATAAATACAGTTCAGAACTATATGTAGAAATAGGAACGGGGAAAAGTGTCTTTAAAAAAAGGACAACTTTAAGCTGCAACAGATAAACTTCTCTAAAATTATTTTAGTCCAGTTTAAGGGCATGTAGAAAGAATACATAAGTGTGTGATCTGTGTCGTATCATAACGTAAATAGGCTAGCTCATTTTATCTTCACCATATCCAATCAATTTTCAACTCAATCTATCATTCTAAATAAATATATGTTTTAAAAATGTCATTCATAAACTGTAAAATGTTAATAATACAATTAATAAAGACACTTTTTAAGTGAAGCGTACCTTTGCATGGTATGGGTAAGACTCTTCAGTATCAATTCCGTTGTTTTCCTTAATGTATTTGAAACCGAAGTCCATCAGACCTCCCTGACATCCGTGGTTTCCTAGATCAGACATAATTACAACGTTAATATTGAAATATTATTAAAATGTCTATGCATTTCACAGACTAATAACAAAATAGCTGCATTTTGCATAATTAAACAACCACAATGAGGCAAAGTGAAACAGTACACTATCAGAGATAATACTAACGATCCAGAGCTGATCTTGTAGGATTATTGCTATTGAATATCATATTTAAGTTTAACAAAAAAGGCACTTTGACGTCAATCGTACCTTGTTTCTTGGAACAATCAACCAAGTTTTGTTCAGACAGAGAAACCAATTTTCCCTCCTTCTTGAAATGTTGTCCTTCCAGCGAGCCTGTAGTTGAAAATGCCCAGCATGATCCGCATTGACCCTTTACAGAATCAAAATAGAAAATTCAGGAATTGAAAATATAAAAAGCAGTTACAGCAGAGCCCTTATATTTCAAAGAATTGTATTTGCGCTATATTCCCACCCTCAAAAAACTCCTGAAATATCAACCCTACATATTCCTTCCCTTTTTCATAGTTAATAGTGATATTTGAAGGTGATGCACATTATTTACAACCTTCAAAAATGTTGACAAATCGAAATCAAAAAGATAAAGTTTGATTCAATTTGCGAGAAGATACTCAAATTATTTTAATTATTTCGCAAGTATTAACTAGAATGCAGACTGTATCAGCCATCAATTTGATGTCTCAGAAATCCGTTATCCGGTATTTTTGTCTTTGCTTTATAAAACATTTTGTTCACATACAAAATAAACTTACCTGGTTCTTGACCTCTGTGACGTAACCCTTTGTCCTCCAATCAACAGTGTCATCAGTAACAGTATCCTTGGACGCATCAAAGACAAGATTGCTCGTAGAGTTGCGCATGATGTAACCGTTCATCATACTCACAAACTCACGGTTGGTCTGAAAAGTGATTAAAAGTGGAATGATTGGTGTGTGAAGAAATCGTTTACAAATTGAGTTATTTTGTCAACAATAATAGCATGACATTGTTGCGCTATAGACAAATCAAAAACAAATTAACAGCAGGTTCAAAAAACACATTTGAATGCTAAAGAGATCATTAAGGACCCCGTACCACTGCAAATAATGCAACTACGCATTGGAACCTTTTTTCCAGCACGAATATAGCATGGAAACTATTCTTGAAAAGATTCAATACACTGCGAGCCTTTTATGAGAAAATAATTAAAATTAAATAAACTAAATCCAACCAATAAGAACAGTTCTCTGAGTGTTAACTATTCCGTCTTTTCGTATTGCAGAGTTATCTGCTCTTGTGAGCAGGTAATGATTGTTACGTCATTGGTTTGTGAGAGTTACGTCATAAATTTTTGAGAAAACGACGTAATTTTATCACACAAATCAATGACGTAACAATCAATACCTGCTCACAAGAGAAGACAACTCTGTAATACGCAAAGACGGAATATAGTGGGGCTTGACCAGGATTCAAACCCTTAGCTTTAGTTTGTTATATGTATAGTACAAATCTAACCAGGTGAGCTATCGGGTAAACGGAAGTAGTGTTGCCCAAGTGTGCTACAGTTACATCTTAAATGAAGTTAAGTGGAGGTCACCGTATATATACGAACATCCACATTGAAGTGGGCAAGGGACCCTTAATATAAATTATTTAACATCATTGACTTTATGTTGTCTGATTGTTTACGTACCAGGTCTCCAAACTCGTTCATTGCTGTGGTGAACGTGTGAAGTCCGTTGCTAGCTTCCAGGTTGTGGTTCTGTACAAACCGGGCATTGTCCTCCCAAATGATCCGTCTATAAAAAGATATAACATATATATATGTTCTAGTAGTGATGGAAACCGATATATCAGTACCTAAAAACTACCCATGTAAAAGTTTTGCACTGGAAATAATTTGGTACACAGGGAGGACACACGAGATTCCCTCAGTGAGATACTTTACTGGGGGAGGACGGATAATGTAACAGCCAATAAATATTTAACAAAAGTACTGCCTTACTGGCAAGCTAGCTTTTCCAAAAATGCAGTATAACTTTAGGACGTGCTCACTAGTTCAGCAATATCGAGCATTGCCTATGGCTGGACGGGTGCCCGCTCGCACGTTATATCTCTATAAATATATTTCATCCGCGAGTTCCCCTATAAGCATAACCAGAAGTAGTTGCGTGCATAGTGTTATGAACGCGATTTGATCAGCGTGGTAATACGAGACAACTTTGATGACGTTTGGATGTTCTATGAATCTCGTTTGCACTGACGACATAGACACTTCAATATCGATAATATAAGGGAAGATCTATAATAGGGTCAATAATAAGTCAAACTTTAGAATGTAAATAGAAGATTGAACGTCATTTGTCCAATGGTCATGCATGTTGCGGGGTTCATGGTAAATATATATGTAACCGATTGCCGTTCATACCAGCATGACATTGAAAACAAACGATACAGTTCAAGCCTTATGTATCCTCTTCTATTATATATTATGTTCTTACCTCATCAGCTCCTCTTGTCCTTCATACTGTCTGTTGTATGTGTTCTTGAACAGTGTCCACTCATCGTCCAGGATTGGATCGGTGAGGGGCGTGGCAATAGCACACACGTACAGTACGGATAACAGAGCTAGCTTCAACATCTGTCAAAGACAAGGCAAAATAATAATTAGAACTTAAAGCTTTATATCACATACTGTACAAGTTGAAAAAATTACCGTGTGTCGGGATTTTTCGCGTTTTGACCCTTTACACTGATTGCAGTGTGGGAATATTTGCATTGACAATGCTTTTTAGTTATACATTATGTATCTCTTAAGATTTTGCGGTTTGATATTTTTTTTGCGTTAATTTGCTCGACGCAGGAAAGGCGAGCATTTCCATGTCGTGAAAAAAGTTCGCTTCTGCAGTTTGTTACGTGTAATATATATTAACATCTATACGCGACAAAATCAGTAGCGAATTTGACATTCGATGAGCATTTATTTATATTTTTCTACACACAATATGTACATTTATGTTGCCGTTTATATCTCAAATAAAAATCATAAGCATTTGCGACAAAAGTCACATGATTAGATGAAGTGATATGCAGTAACTGTAATAACTACTGTATCTAAAATAAGAAACTTGCTTTGGACAAAATCAGGTATTTTACAATGAAATGCTTATTTATATCTGTAGAGATGGCCATATATCAATTGTATATAGACTACTTTGTACAAAAGCAGTTCCTAGATGAGACTTTAGAAGAGGGTTTCCTGGACCTTTTAGACACAATGAACTAAGTTCTTATCTACATGAATCATTATACTGTTGCAATCAATGACTTGCTGAGATTAAGAAACTACATCGCAATTTGACATTTAAAGAAGTCTATGTTACACGGACACATTCTTACTTAACATTTCCTTTGATGCAACCCACTCTCCTTGTTAAGTTTAAAAATAAGTTCTGACTTTGTCACGAGCAAAAAAAGTCTCTTCAAAAAGTTATTTTTATACGTAACGGTGCGGTTGTGTGCGTAGTTATTAAAGAGGTCTTCATAATTTCAACGTCACTTCCAAACACAAATATGACTTTGTGTGGATATCTGTTCATATTGATTATTTATTTATTTATTTACTGAGCTCTTAACGGCCAATGAAGACATAAGAGGTTTTAAGAGCCAATACAAGATTGATAAAACATGCCAAATAAAATACATCAAACAAACTAAAAGATAACAAGGCAAATGTCAACATGAAAAGCAAAAGAAAAATTATAGCCGCTCTAAATAATAATCAAATACGTTTCAATATGATTATATTTATCCTTTTTTATTCATTCATCTTAATAAACAATAACTTAAAAAACCGAAGGTTGTTTGTTTCGTTAATATCAACATATTACAGGATATTTATTATGTTACATTACTTTTGATACAATATAGTTCTGACCATTGTTATGAATTCATGGATTATGAATTTAGGTTTAGTCCCACGCTCCCAATATATCTAGTTACGTAGATGCATTGTGCGACCCGAACAACAAAATAACGTATCCAATAACGAGAACTTTTCCCAATTAAGACTGCTGAAGTGACCATGTGTAAATTAATTATGAAGAATCAACGTAAGAGTATATTTAGGTCGCCATTCGTCTAAGCACTGCATAGTTGTTGTTGTTTTGTAAATATTCCTCTGAAGTCACAAACATTTAATAGTTTATCAATAACTGTGACATACCAAACTAGCAATACTTAGAACTAACTTTCGAAATTACCCTATTACAACTTTTCGCTCTAGAAATATTTCAAATAGGATTCTCGGTAAAAAAATATATTCATATTAAAGTTCAGTGCTCGCAATCCGTCGGTAAAACTCACCTTGATACTGTGGGAATCAGCCGGGTTTGTGAAATAGGTCTATGGTGACCGGCCATATATAGGGAAACAGCTCATCTTTGTGTCACGTGGTCTTTGATTGTGTAAACATGGTGTTGAGATAAGAAACCCCATGTTAGTAGTTATTGAATACTCAAGGACCTGGGTATTAAAACAGACAGTTAGGATAGATAAGTTTTCGCATATATCACATTTATATAACTTAGAACAAACATATTAATCACCAAGAAAGGTCTACATAACATATGTATTAGAAACGCTGTCACGCTAGCATAGCATCATGGACTGAGTCACCTATAGAAAAAATAGGTGTTATATTTAAAAGAAGTTTGAGTTAATAGCTGGAATGATCCAAAACTTTCAATTGCCATTGTCTCAAAACTATAAAAAATCAAGATACATGTAGCACATTGTTGTTCAAATGGAAAGAACCTATAACCAAGTCAGCCAAATCACACGAGATTCTGATTCTGTTGGTTATATGGTACTGAATATCATGCATCGCATTATCTGTTCTAATAGTGTTTATTTCCATTTTCCATGAGATACTGTTAAGAGATTCGGATGTGCTGTGACGGCAGCAATGCATCATGGACTGATTTACCTATATGAAGCGTTATAAGAAAATTAGTGGAATAGATTATTATTAATTTGTTGTCAACCCCATCATACGACGGTTTGATTCTGTTTGTTAAATGGTAGTGAATATTATGCATCTCATTATCTATGTTAGTCCGATTTGTTTCGTTTATTTTTCATCAGAAAATTTTAAATTGGACTTTTGTACGAAAAGTATATGATACAGCTGTCACATTGGTAAGTTAAAGTTTAATACCAATAATAATTACCATAAGAACATTATCAGGGATCATATCTCTAAATGGAAAAGAATACCAATCATTTTTTTAAATTATTTTTAAAATAATATATAAAAAGAACATAGATTAAAGGTATTTCATTTAATTTCAACGTCACTTCCAAACACAAATATGACTTTGTGTGGATATCTGTTCATATTGATTGTGTATTTATTTATTTACTGAGCTGTTAACGGCCAATGAAGACAGGAGAGGTTTTAAGGGCCAATAAAAGATAGATAAAACATGCCAAAGAAAATACATCAAACAAACTCAAAGATAAAAAGGCAAATGTCAACTTGAAAAGCAAAAGGAACTCATATTTATTAGTATAGAATAGACAGAATGCCACTATCCAGAGTAACAGGAGTGCACGTATCGAATTCACGCAGTAAAAACAGCGCGTCAGTTTTAGCTGGTAGGCCGTGTGCTCCATGCAGTCACCATGCAGGCAGTCCCGTTCTCTGTACATGATTGATTATGGAAATCACTGAATACAACTATCATGCTATTGACACGAACATACACACCATTCCCCCATCGGGGTTACTTAAAGCTGTTGGTGACACGAGCACCCCAACCCCAGTGTACGTGTTCCCAAACGGCTTTATCGTAAATTAAATTATATTAAATTATTAGTGAAAGGTAGAAAATGACTAAATATACACTTCACTCTATTATTTTTTTTAATTGAGGTGTAATATTATTTTTATGGTTGAATGAAACTACCATTCAATGCATTTAAGGAAATTGTGCAAAAGTCACTTGAAACTGATTTAAAATAACACACTCGTTAAGAAATATGTTTACTGTGATCCGTATAGATAGAGAATAAAAAGTCTTTCAGATAACGAGGTATCCTCATCGGTTTAGGCAGGAATGCTTTCTTTTGTAACAGTATATTTTTCTTTTCTTTTTTTGTTGGTCATGAGTATCGTTGAAGTTTTATTTGTATGGATATGATTGCCTTTGCTTAATTACTGTGTTATTGTATAAAAGATACAACAAAACATACATTTTTCGTTAACCCCCTACCCCCCAATCCAAAAAAATTAAAGGAGATATAGTTGAAATCGTTGACTACATACTACTATTAATAATAATAGTTTGAGTTTCATATATACCGCTTTATTACAACCTAGTTCGGAGGTCGTCTCAAAGCGGTTCACAAATTATTATCCGTGGTTATAGGGCCTTTGCAACCAGCCAA
>JAUMHH010171002.1:0-33109 GCA_032359455.1 Chlamys rubida | reverse complement strand
TTGAAACTTGGTATACATTATAATCATGATATGAAGTTGTGTCTCCCTTAAAAGAATTTTGATTCGACGATTTTTGCTAAAGTTATTGCCCTTTGGTTCATTTTCTCCTACATTTTCTATAGCATGTCAGCTAACCACTCTTAGAATGATGCAGATCTTATTTCAATGAAGAAAGTATATAACACTATATGGCATTCGACGGTCGTATTTTGTTCCGCCCCGCGGTACTCTTGTTGTTTTTAATTTAAAACTTGAAACACTATAGGAATGATTTGTTTTAGGAGTACAAGAGTTTTGAAATTTTATTTGCATTAAATAGGTATTTTTCAAGAGAATGAAAAGGGTGCATTCCTGTAATATTTCAAACTTTGTATGTAAGTAAAGAAAACAATGAGAGGTATGTCATATTCATTTTTGTTTTAATATATACACAATAGCACTGTCAATATATCTTGACTTTCAAACAAATAAAATAAATTAGGATTTCATTTCTTTTTACAAAATGTACACATATAAATGGAGTTTATCCATTTCTCTCACACACATACACAAATTCCTGAGTCATATCTCGAAAGAAAGTTGGAAAGAAAGTTAAAGAAAGAGACAGAAACAGAATTCAACCACGACTTGTGGCAAAATGAAAATCAGAATATTGCACTTGAACTAATGGTGATAAAAAGTGTGTTGAAAGCTTACTTCGTGCTGAGGTATCATTTAACTGTCAGTATGAGGCACTAATCAAACAGAGATTTTAAAATCACAACCATTTGAAAATCTCAACTCTGGGGTACACAGCAACTTTCACCATCACTAAATAAAGTTCACTTTCACTGATGAGTTCACTTTCACTGATGAGTTCACTTAAGTGTCTATAGTTCACTTTGATTGTCAGTGTTTTGAGTGTCAGTGGGTTCAAAGGTTGGCAAGGGTCTGGATGCGGGTAAGTCCTTGCCTGTCCTTCCTGTTGAAGCTAGCACTGAACCTCTTGAATTTCTTGATGACGGCTCTCTTGTTGACGATCTGAACATCAGATGAGTTGGTGGCGTCAGTTGTGAAAAGCTTCCTCTTGGAGAGAGGGTCACTCTGTACCGAAGATGGGCATACCGGGCTGGGTGTGCTGGTCAGCATTCTCTGGGCCTTGCTACGCTTGAACCTGAAGAGCTTCTTGAGAGGCTGGTTGAACCTGGGCACCTTGAAGAGTCCACTGTCAGTCTGAGTGTTGGAGGGAACAGATACCACAGAAGAAAGAGGAGCAACGGGCTGGGCACGAGAATCAGACTTGTCACTTGTGGTGGATCTACTGGTCTTGCTGTGGTCAGTGACATTAGGCGTGTTGCAGGGTACGAAAATCCCAGAGCTGCAGACACTGGTGGGGCTGTCGGTGAGGATGGAGTCGACAAGGGCATCAGTGTTGGGATGGCTAGCACTACACTGGTTGTCACTTACTGGGCTGGCGCTGCTGGAGCTGGACTTGCCGGGAAGCTCAAGACGTTCACCAAGAGGGGAGGTGTTGTCAGCACTGTGGTCGGGAGATGTTGGCACACTGTGGAAATCGTCATTGTTGGCAGTGTCAACGCTGATGATGTCGGGCATGGAGGAACAGCGGGCTTCCATGGAGCTTCCGGAGGACTTGTTTGGGAGTAGCTGGATCCTAGTACTTGTCCTTGGCAAACTGCTGGACTTGAAAGGGATATCATCGTCGTCATACATGGACTCAGCACCGAGGTAGGCATCCCTGTAGCTGGCAGAAGGATCAATCACAGATAAAGCATCAATAGGAAGAATACAAGAGTCGGATGGGATGGCCTTTAAGTTGTCTCGCTTGGATGATCGACGAGAGCTGGAGCGACTGCTGCTGCTGCTGCTTCTGCTGCTGCTGCTTCTGCTCGAGACTCTCATGGGAGGAAGAGGAGGCTTGGCAGACATCTTCTGGTGCTGGTTGAGGTTCCTGAAGTAGGATTCCTCGAGGGCAAGATCTTCATCACAGCCGTTGTCATGAATGGACCAGGTGTAGATGGACTGAAGGTCATCCTCGCTGCTGCAGGGTGTGTCAGGGTCGTCGATCATGGTAGAGGAAGCTCGGGGAATGGAGCTGCTACGATGCTTGCTGCTGCCACTGCTGGAGGAGGAGGGTGAGAGATCCTCAATCATCGTGGAGGAGGCACAGGGTATGGAGATGTACTTGTTGGAGCTACCCTTGGATGAAGAGGTGCGGTTCTTCCTTGCAGAATGACGACGACGAGGACGACCAGAGGATGGGGTGGAGCTAGCACTGCCAGAGGTGGTGGTGGAATAAGTGGATGGAGGCAGACAGGCACCAATGATGGGTCCCACACGGACGGCGGGTACAGAAGAGTTGTCCTCACATCCCTCAACTTCACGGGTGAAGAGCTCCTCAGTGGCAGCACTGGTTAGGTTGGTGCAGACAGGTCCTGAAGACAGGGACACGGTCATGTTGTCAATGCGTCGCTGACGGTCAATGGTGAAGTCCCCGTAATACTGCATGCGTGACATACGCTCCTGCTCTAGATCAAGACACTCTGGTACGCACTGGTTGTCATCAGATGAGGTGTTGGTTGACTTGGGGTAGCCGTCGGAGGTATTGGCTCCTACGCTGCCATTGCTGATGTCAGAAGAGGATGATCCAGTGATGTTAGGAATGTTGGGATTAGACACAATGTCGTTCTTTGGTAAGGACATGTAGTTGGAGTTGGAGTCAACAATGAGTGTCATGGCAGAGTCCTCATAAATACTGTCAGAGCTGGTGGAACAGAGGGAGGCCTTCATCATCTCCTGGAGCAGAAAGTCTTCATCGGAGGACAGGGCAGTTACATGAGTCAGGGCAGAGCTCCTCATGAATGTTGGAGTTGGGGGCAGACTACCAGAAGACTGGTTCATAATGGAGTAATCCTGGGACTCAATGCCGCATGATGTCAGAATATTCTTGAACTTGGAGGTGATCTCAACAATCTCGGATTTCAGATCGGTCTCCTGTCTTTTGATGCTCAGCTGTAAATGAATAGGGGATGTTTAGTTTTTTGTTTATTTTCATTTTTAACATTATTAAATCAAAATATTTTCAATGACATCATTTATGTTTTTTGGAAAATTCTTTTCTTAAACCTGACAGTTATAATGCTACAAAACAAATGAAAACACTACCACTTCAAATTCAGATACATTCTCATATTTTTTCATTAAAAAAAAAAAATCAGACAAATTTGTCAGTCCAAATTCAATTTTTGAATTTATTACCAACCATATCAGAGTACATCATTAAATCGTTTTACTGTTAAAAATTATTCTGACACCACATAAATGGATAATTATAAAATGTTCTGTTGTTTCTGATATTAAGGGAGATAACTGGTCATATAAATGGTAGACAAGCTGGAAGTATTCTATTAAACAGTCATTTCTGCTTGAAAGATAATGATACCTTAATTGAAATAAAGGACAACTTATGACAGAAATGTATTTTTGTAATTGGTTTACTGGAAAGTGTAATCAACATTTAATACCTCAATATTAATTTGTAATTCAAAGATCTTTATGAATTAATTATTTCTATGGTGATTAATAAATTTTGAAGCTTGTTCAAGTAAGAACTTTCTTTCCAAATTTCATTATTCTGTTTACAGAAAAAATTAGTCACACATATGATATATCCATTATAAATTAAAGAATAATAATATACTAATGTGATTTTTTTTTTACAAAAATCTGTATGAATGTAGAAATTGGGTTATCACTTTTCTAGAGATATACTTTCAAGGTGAAGTACTCATTAAATAAAACTAAGTTATTAATTAAATTCAAGGCTGATTGAAATAGATTTATGTTCGAAATTTCTTAAATTAGTGGTCGATGGGAAAATTTAAACAACATGAAATACCATTGAAAAAAAAAACTGATAAAAAAAATTAAAAGATATTATAAAATATTGTAGTGCTAAGATTGAATGACTGTATCAACCTTTTTTTTTCTATGAGGAGATTATTTCAAATAGAATAAATCCTAATGGTATACTCTAAAGTATTCAAAATAAAGCAAAATAACTTATATTATACTGGTACTCAAATTAGTCTGTCAATCTCTTGTTTGACCTTAAAAGGGGGGTAACTCTTACTGATTAAATAACTTGTAGGGACCCAGTAGTATGAAATACACATTACAGGTAAATACCAATGTAAAAGGAATATAATATAAAACATCATAAAAACAATACAAGACTGTAGTAAAGGTACAAAACACAAATACAGAGGAACTAAATTAATGGAATATAAAATAACTGATCATTTGCAAAATTCTGACAATATTTTTTTAGAAGCTTCTTTTTAAAAGAAAACAAATCTTATATTCAATTTTCAGACCCTCTGTTTACAAATTTTTACTTAATTAATTACCTAAATGAAGAAGATGACATAAAAGTTACATTAACCCTTTCACCCCTATGTAACTTCAGTAGACTCTACCATGCATTGAAATCAATGGTAGAGTCCATTATGGTCTACAGTGGTGAAAGGGTTAAAATCTATGAGCAAAATTTTCACAATGTAAAATAATCATTGATATTTTGTTGATGCAGACAGATTTATTTTATCTTAATAAATCAACTGTCAAATGACATGTGTAATAAATAAATGTTATGTCATCTTCTATAATATTTACAGCATTAAAAAGAGATCTAAAAAATTTATCATTCTGAGCACATTTTCTTACAATTACTTCATAATCTAAGAACCAATCACAATTTTTTTCTTTTTTGGGGTAAAATTATGTGTCACTGAACAGGTGTGATAAAAGTATGTAAATGGAGGACCTTTTAAACTACAAGCTCAGAAATGATAAATTAATTAGATTAGACCTATATAAGAAATGGATGGTGACACCTACCATATCTGCCTGAAGCATCATGTACATCTCGTCAGTCTCTAGGTGCTCGGAAATATCTGATTCCATGCCAGTTTCCATCCAGTCTGTAAAAAAATAAAGAATTATTAGTTATGATTGTAATAATAAACAAAGTATCAGTTTATTCTATTGAATAAACATTATTTCTGCAAAAGAATATGTTTATAATTTTTGGAATTACAGCAAATTATAAAATAAGAGTGGGAGACAGGGGAGGATATCTCGGACTTACCACAGAAACTGTCAAGTAAAGTTGAAGTAAGAAAATGCACAGGAGAAGGTGAACCCAGCTCGGGTGGAGCCATAATAGTTGAAAAAGACTCAAAAAGTTTTTCAGATAATTCCCTGGAAAAAGCACTGTGTGTATGACACAACACTGTAAATCCCACTAAACCTCTGTTTGTATCACACTAATCCAACTACCTCTCTATCCAAATAGGAAATGACATAGAGTATTTAGTTTAGGTTGTGGACAGAACAGACTTAGGCCAGTGGTCATTGTGTTGATGACCAAGTAAACATGGTGGTCAATCACCCTGGACAGCAGTTGTATGGACTCCTATCACTTTCCATTGTTTTCTAATTCCTGTACAAATTGCCCTTCAACACTTGTTCAGAGGGTTGAATAGTCCATGGTGGTTATATTGTGCTAGGGTGTTTTGGTAGCCATTAAGTCCCCCTCCTATAGAAAACACTATCCACACCCCAAACAACAACACACATGGCATTGTGTGCTTTATAATTAAAATTAGCCCTAACATAGGAAGTTTTTACAATGGTACAACTCCACCCCTTTATGTATAAGGACCTCCCTCATTTCCTGTACAGGGACTCCCAAAGCCTGTAAGCGGAGACTAATTTTACGCCCGGTTAGATTTGGTCCCTTTGCCCTCTTCACTTAGGGAGTGATACCTATTATCCCACAATAACACTGTCTGTTAAATAATTATAAGGTAACATCTTTTTACCTGTGAATTAATTAACTGATCTACAGGTAAGCTGCTACCTGCCTTTGATCCTCAGTAGGGGACTGATCATCACTACAAACTTAACATGTTGTAATACTACAAACTTTTGTTGTGATTCTCACAGACAGCAGATGGGTCTGCTATTATTAAACCAGAACTTTCTGTTTGATTACACCTGACTTGATAACAAACATGTTTTTACTTATGCGATACAGCATATGGTCAGTGTGAATCTTGACCATTCATCTGAGGCTTAGTGGAAGTCCCATCCACCAGATTAAATTTCACAGGTGGATGGAGTCAAATAAAATCCTAAATCAGATGGTCATCAATGAAAGTACAGCTAGTCAAAGTTAAGCCTATTTTGTTATCAGATTACATTGTTTCCTAAATATAAATTCTTACCCAGAAATAATTGTAAGCCTCCTACTGCCTTTAAAGGCATTGCTAGAAGTTTTCTGCAACACCCACCCCAAACCTCTTCAAGACAGTCCTCACTACTGAACTAGAAAGTAATGTTTTCGGCTTTTTATGGAAATAAGGAAATGACAATTATCAGAAGAATAAAATTCTCACCTGTAATCAAATGTGTTTGGCAGGTGAAAGTTGACAGACTGACAGTGCGAGTGATCATCCTAAACTGACCAGTGACTAATAGGGAAGTGTTGGTCAGTACAGGTGATAATGAACAATGGGGGTTAATGAGTAGGGGCTGCTTTGTTTAGAACAAAGGTAAATTTGTTGAGTTTACCTATCTATTGATGTTGGTGTATCTGGTTATTGCCCCAGGGGGTCACAGGTAAATATACGGGTAATACACACAGGTAGACAAATTATGTTGGTGAAGCTGGATATAAGCTACAGGTGGGCTTGGGTGGATGGACAGGTACACAATGCAGGTTGTTTAGAAGCTGACTACTGACCAAAGTGGTTTCAGGTAAATAAACAGGTAATACACAGTTAGCTAAGAATGTTGAAGAAGCCTGCTACTGACCACAGGGGGTCTCAGGTAAATAACACTATTGCATAACAAACTACAGGTAAGCGTACTTGTAACAAAGACAGACACAGCAGGTGAAAAAAGCATCATTGGAATGGAGTATGCCAGATAGATAAGCCTTACCTTTGAAGAGTGTTATGATAAAAACGTAAATACTTTGATCCGATTAAAATACTAAAAGCACTAAACATAAACTATATTTATCAATTTTGAATATATTTTTTTAGCCTCATTTGAAAACAAAAATGTTTTGTTAAATAGTTGAAAAATCTTCATAATCAAATGAAAACATTTGAATAAATTTAAAACTATTTGATAATATAAACGAAAAAAATAAACCATTTTTTCTACAATGGGTAAGCTGTCAACCTGTTACTTATTATTTAAATTGACAAAACTAATAAAACCTAATGTATTTAGTTATTTGTTTTATGAATGAAAATAAAATTTGTTTACTTTGACTATAAAAGTCTATTTACAAAACAATGAAGTAGTTACCTTGACTGGTGGGCTGATCATTGAGAATTTTGTCAGATGTGATCTGCATGTTGGCATATGCAACTGAAGACTTATCACAGAGGTATATTCCCAGAAGTTGTAAATGACAGAATTATTAACAAGATTCAGGTTGTAAGATGATGCTTTGTTATCTCTATGACAAGTTTGATGATAAGTGATCAACTGTCTTAATTATATACTGAGTGTGGTCAGTACTGACCTCTACCTTAACTGACCACTTGAGTACTGCAGCCTCTGACAGTACTCCTCTACCTGTGTGTCACTGCTGCCCACTATCCAAACACATTGATGGCCAGCTTGGATTACCTCCCCTACAACTTATTAATCTTATCCGCCTAGGTGTGAATATTAAACAAACATATTTAGCTTACCTTTGTTTAGCCATCAGCTATGTTGTAGGATTACTGAGTTTAGCAGATAAGCTAAGAAGGAATTAAGTGTTTTAAAAACACAAAATAATGACAGTCCCTGATATTTAACTTTAGTAATAGCACCTCACACTAATAGGTACTCTAGGAGTTATCTTAACATTCAACTTCAACTCAAAATCTCAACAAGGCACAGAAACCTGCATCATCTTCCCTTTAATGTTTTGAGTTCGGCACTTAATGAGATTACTATTCTGTGTCTGAGACATGGGATCCCAATAAGGCTAGTTGTGTTTGTGATATACTATCTGACTTGGTAAGTACTGTGCATACGTAATGCATCCTTTGGACTATCAGAACTTAGTGGACCCTGGGGAATGTTTAGCATACAGCACCCTAACCATCAGAGTCACTGCAGTAAGTGTCAGAATGGTAAAGTGATAGGCTGCTGGCTTGTAACTTATTAGCAACACATTCCTGTACAGATTAGCATTGGTCTAGGGTTTCTAACTTTAATAATGATGAACAAACACACACACACACTCTGGATTGTTTTCACTAACCTTATAAAGGTATCTAGGGCCTTATTAAATTGCAATAAAGTCCAGGGCACTATGACAAAAATGTTTTCAAACTTTGCAAGGGTAGTACTTAAACGTAGAATTAGGGTTAAGTGTGTTGTATTAGCATGTCTAGCTGAGGGTTTTATGGATTAAAGTCTCTAGACGGTTGGATCACTCCCAACCACACTGGACACTAGCCATTTATCTTTTATGCAGTCATAAAAATCCTACAAAGAGATGACCACCCTGACCACAGATGTCCAGCTAATCACAGGTAGCCAACAGCTGGACCTTTAATTAAACTTGTTTCAAATAATATCACCTGCAATTTGTAATTTTCCTGAATATCCATTGACAAAATAATTTTATTGCTATCAAAGAAGTCATTGATTGACAAGCATTCCCTTACAGTGTGTACAAACACGTGTCTGGCTTGACAATAAGGTTTATGGCTATGCTATTTAGGTCTTTGGGGGTATTTAAGTCAAGTACCTGACAAAAGTACTGATAATATACACTAGTATATAATGCTTTGTTATGGGGAAATAAAAATGGAATAAAAATTCACATGACAAATAAGATCAGATCCAAATGTATTCAGTGCTTTGATATAGGAAACTGAAAATAAATTATCATTTACATGAGAAAATACTTCGGAAATGGGGAAAATGAAAGGAGAACTTACCAATTGGCACTGGGTACTTCATAGTTAATGTTAGGGAAGTGTAGAACTCTATTGTAATATAGGACACTAGGATGAGTGAGTGAATGGTGAAGTCAACTCTCATCCCTATATTTATATGCTCTCAAGATAATTAGTTCAAGTACATCTAGAAGCTTGACTATCATTGGTTCTATCATCAAATTAGGTGTTAATCACTTTCTGATTTTCAATGTGTTAAAACTGATGTTGGAATGTGTTAAAATTGATGTTGGAATGTGTTAAAATTGATGTTCCAAATATTGCTTCAGGTAAAAATCTCATTAAGTCATAGGCTAGGTGTGGTCATCTCAAATAAGGACATGTTCTTTCACACCTGGAGCATTGTTTTGACCATACTCAAGTAGATAATTACCTGAGATTATCACCTGGCCAAAGAGTCAGGCCATTGTTTTCACCTTATGGAAAACTTAATCACTTCCTTTATCAGTTAATTGATCAAATTAATTACAACTAATGAAAATATATCTGTAATATTTTGGTTGTAGTATTTTTTCTATTGACATCAATTTTGACTAATGAACTGAAGTCATTCAGATAATTACAAAACAATATTGCAGTGATTTCTAAAACAATATTGATCACTTGGAATATTGATCAGACTTAGGCAAGGAGTTGTGACACAGGAGTCATGATATCAAAATAGTTTAAGGTATGTTGTCTAATATATTTATTGTGTTGCATTATAAACAGTTTTATTGAACAACTTTTGATTTAAATGTTAGTGGTATTGTTGATCCTATAGTAATGAAAATAACAGAAAACATTATCATAAAATCAGTTTGTGATATTGAATACTTTAAAAGTATTTAAGATACAAAATGTGAAAGGGAGTCTTTTCAGAAAGAATAATTATGAATAATAATAAACTGTTAAATACAAAAAAAGTGGGGGGGTTTTATTGATTGAATCTTGAGTTTTTACTTAGGACTGACAAATTTGTAAAATATAATTTTCATGAAAACATGTTTTACAAAATGATTTTTGTCATATCTTTTAAGCCATTGATGGAAATTTAACAATAAGAAATATTTTGAAAAGATGAAAAGAAATCTTTAAAATGAAAATTTACATCTATGTTGAAACATGTTAAATGCATGTTTGTTCATAATAATACTGAGTAATCAATGATATTTAAATCTACTGCCTCCATTATAATTAAAGGGAATCATTTGTTAATTGGATTATGTTTAGATTACTTAGGATTTAGAAGTGTGGTCAGGTACTTTTTCTGCAGAGACATGTAGATGCTCAGCTTTACCTTTGTGTGGTAAACGTGTGATAGCAGTATATATGGGGATATTTACATTTAAATCAGCAACAGATTTTATGGTTTATTGAACTACTAGGTAGGTAAACATATGTAGGTATACATCACACAGGATTAATGTAAGAAGATAATAAACCTGAAATTGACACCTGATTAGGAATTTATTATGTCAGACTGTTAAAGGGGAATGTAGAAAGTGTAAGGTCACAGGATTGGTCTGTTGTGGCTGTCATTGACACTCAACTTGTAAAAAGTTGTTCAACACATGATGTCAATATTGTAAGTGTCAGATTTTACTCAAATATTTTCATATGGGCTATTTTTCACAGCCAAACAGTAAAGGTAAAATATCTATGTGTAGCATATTGAGCACATGTGTCCAGATTTGGTCAGTACAATAGGCTGAGTGGAAAAGTCCCCAGGACTGACCACTGCACAAACAACATGTCAAAATGGACCCTTGTATTCACAGCAGATTTACAGAGATAAAAAAATGTTCAATATTGTTTTCTTACCAAAGAGGATCAACTCTGGGCAAAAAAAGCAAATATGTGAAAAATTAAATATTAACTTATAAGCAGTTTATCCCTTAATGTTGTAAGTGTGATATATATTGTTACAGAAATTTCTGTAACAGATTACAGCAACACCAACATAGATACATTCAGCTACACCAGTACATGTCGTACTTTTGGTTAAGAATATTCTTACTCATGTTTGAACATGACTGTGAAAACTATAAACTATAATGATGAGCCTTGAGAACCAGGAAACTTTAAGGTAATAAACCATGCCATTTCACAGGTAGACTCTAACCAATAACAAACCCATATCTTCCTAGCCAGGCTTAGTAACCATGGTAACTGACTGAGGGGGAACAGTTAGAGAGGAGGGAGACCCTTATCAAACACATGTCAACAAATAACAGGACACATTCACAGGAAGTGCCAATATACCCACCACATTTAGTTCAAACTGTATGTATGAAACTTAAACACTGAATTATTCCTCCATATATAGCTGTTAATATAAATTAATTCACTTTTTCTTTTAATTTTTGGGTCTTAAAGGAGTTGTGCTATGTAAATTATATGATATACGTTCATGGAAATACTTACATTTTAACTTCAAAATTGATTACACAAGCTTTTTTTCTAAGGCAAAGAATTACAAAATGTCTATGTTTCTGCATTGTTAAGGTCAGGTCCTACAATTCTGTTACATTAGGTCTTTAACAGTTGCTGACCAAGTCACTATTAAAACTTATAATAACAAGAATAAGTCACAATCCTCTCAAACATGTCATTGATTAAGTGTCCAAATTTCAAGACACGTTATAAACATTTTTTTGTCAGTTGACAAATTAAAATGAAAACTGATCACTGAGTATAGTTTTACAGTAACTGACATTTCACATCCCTGATACCAGGTCATATTGACCTTGTACAATAACTGACAAATGTACAGTGACTGCCAGCAGCCGAAACTATCTTCAGCATCTGACCATGTGTGTCAGGAGCTTTGTTAAACACAGCATCCTTACCCAGTATGTGTAGGTGATGAGGGCCACACATTCTATTGTTTAAATCCAAAATGTTTGGACTGTAGCCCTGTCCATATCTCCTGTGCTTTCCCAGACTGACATTGTGTTCCAGTGTTATTGTGTGCCACAAACTCCGTCATTAGGGTTACAACACAACAAGTAAACACTGCCAGAGAAAGTATTCCAGCACGGTTTTGGTAAAGTCCAAAAAATATCCACATCAATGAGACACTGGGGTTTTTCCTGAAGCGTTTGTTATGGTTAGTGTCCTGTCCCTAAGTTAAAGTCATTCACAGACTAGTCAAATTTTCAAAGAGTGTCTGCATATAGCTTTAGTCCAGTTAAACTGACCATGTAGTCGTGTTATCAGTATCAACTGACCACCAGAGGGGCCAGAGCAGAGGGTGGTCAAAACTGACCAGTATAAAGTGACCTGTCCAGCTATGATCTGATAAGGCCCATCACCACTATGATAAGAGTTTAAGGCCCCTAGCAATAAAGCAATATTATAAATAGTCCTAATATCTGATCCCAAATCTTGTTTTCACAGTATTTACTAGGATCGGGTTTACTTACTTATGTAAATTGTAGCCAACTTACTGTTGTAACAATAAACAGTTTTTTGACACCTGTCATATTGTCTGACTGGATGGGTATGCCTACAATGTTTATCATTCATTGCTAAGAAAATTTTAGTCATTCTGAAAAATATTCAGCTCTTTGAAAAACTATCTATTTTTTCTGTAGCTTACTTAATTAAATCATAATTCTTCAGTCTGATCAATGAGAAAGGGACTGTATGCCTATCCTGCAATATATATAAGTAACAATATATATAAGTAACAATATATATAAGTAACATTTGCTTTTAAACTGGAAACGATGAGTTGGTAAAATGTTCTATTTTTCTTGGCAGAAATTAAGATTTATTTTGTCTATCCAATAATGTTAATATTTCATTAAGCTTGGAAAAGAAACCCAATAGTACCCCATCATTTATGTGATTACACAGCTCGTGTCAGAGATGGGGAAACATTGATTTATCTCCCTTGATGGATTGACAGCCACCTGCTGACTGAAACACTCCAGGCAAATGATGGACAACTGACCATTACTGACTGACTGACCAATCACGGAGCCCCTTACATTTACCCAATGAACCTAATTAGCATGAAGAAGATGGAACATAACCAGATGTCATCATGTGACACAAAAAAATTGTTCATTAAAAAAAATGGTTACAGATTCGTTTTTGTTATAAGCATGCATGCTTTCTTGTGTCTGTATAATAATGACCAAATATTGTTAAAATGTTAAAAAAGATAGATAAATGAAAAATTTGTTTGTTTGGGTTTAACGGCCCATGGTGATTTTTTTTTTGATTTTTTTTAAGCAAACATGTGAGTAGCGAAGATAAAATCAGATAAAAAGGTTCATTTTTAAAGCATTGCTGCCATTAATTTTGAATGGCTGTAGGAATAATTGGTTTAAAATCTGGATATGGTAGTTTGATATTTGTTTGTTGGAGATTTAATGTGTTTTTTGCTTCCCTGTCAACAAATTCAAAATGGAAAGAAGTTAAAAAGAAATTGTGAAGTGTACATGTATTATGTGAGAAATACATCTTAAATTGAAACTACAAATAGAATAATTCATTGTTGTCTCTTGGATATGGATGTGCTAAAAAATTTTTTTTTTTTTAAAGTTTAAAATGAACACACATTTTACTTAAAAATCAAACCATGTACATGTATAGACATGGGTAAAGGCAAACAATTGTTACTATTTATCCACTGGAAATACAATTTACTTTGTTCTACTTATAAGGTTTGTATAGGAAAGGTGAATAAAAATAGTGGAGAGAATAATTTGCATTACCAAGTACTTGGATTATAACTGAAAAAAATTAATTGGTCACCTTCATGTACTGTCAAATTAAATGTTTAAGTTTAAAGTCAATTTTTGTTTGTTCGTTATAGTCTCACAGTATTAGTCTCACAGTATACATACATAAAGCTAACGTATTAATTAGTCACCTTCAGTACCATAGGGTCTCGTATAAATGTGAATAAATCAATTTAATGATACAGATATGGGTAAATATGTATACGTAATTAATTACCTTTATGTACATAGGTAGCAGTAATCCAGGGGAGGTTACCATTTCCTAGTAAACTAGTCATTTCCTCCTTCATCTCGCCAGGTGCACCGTTTGTCAAACTAAACATTCTGCCTGGTCTCCAACATGTTTTTACCACATGTACATCACAATGTGTGATATTTCTCAACATTTGAAAGTGTGAAGTTGGTCTCTGCCTTAAAGTGTCACTAAATGTGTACAACCTACGATTGCTATTTGTGACAGTATGGAGGAAGTGTGCTTATCACATTTTGAATGTTCTATCAAAATGTTTTCACCTCCAACATCGGCAGTCACAGGAAGTTGGAGTGTTCCTGTAAGTAAGAGGGTACACAAGGAAGTGTATGTTTTTATGTCCAACACTTTCCAGTGCTAAGCTATCATTGAGATAGCTGTCCCTCCCTATGTGGGCTAACACCTGATCCCCCAGATTGATACTAAGCTGTGTGCACAGGAAATGAGTGCTATTGTTACAGGCACTAATCCCAAGCCCAGAGTAATCTCCCTTTCATAGGATATCGAGGTGATCCAAAAATCACCTGTAAAGTCAAGCTAAAGTGGATAAGATGCCTCTGACTGTGTCGTTTATAATCCTGGGAATAAGTTTTACTGATGAAAGCTTAAATATCATCAATGAGCTGAATATATCAATCTTTTCTGCAGCCGTTGTAATAATCTATTATCACCTATGACCTTTGGGACAATGATACAAATATTTGCTGTATTGGAACTGTATAGTTAAACCCCAATCTGATGACTTGACAGAAGTTTGAATGCTGTTCCAAACATTTATTTCATTCCAGTCCAATTAAACTCTATAATTCTTCATTCATGTCTTTCTCAAGGTTTGATCCATGTGTTTGGACTATTATAAATCTGTCTCACTGAAAATCATGAAAACCTTGGGTATTTAAATTCCTAAATCATTTGACAAATTTGTGATTGAAGCAATAAATGGTTCCAGAGAGCAGGTATTTTTAAACCATACTAATGGCAACCCAAAACTAAACCATTGACCAACAATTTCTATATTTGGGATCATTTGATTTTATCCACCACTGCAGAAAAGAAAATGATTCCCCAACTGCTACAGATCTTAAATATAACTGTTAAAACATTATTGATTTGAAACCATAATGCCCAGAATGCAACAGATGATAACACATCAAAGAAAAGTTCCAAATATGTGACAGTTTGGTTTGGAGGAAATAAATCTGATTTTAAGTGTAACTGTTGGTGCATGCTGAAGCATGGTCATTTGTAATGATGGCCTCAATTTGTCAATGACCAGGAGAGGTCAGGCAACGACAAGCAGGACTGACCACCAGAAGATTCTGGACATTAGCAACAGACAGAAATAAAAGCTGATGACAGATATAGTCCTGCAATTAATTAATCTGATAGCAGACCATAGGTAGAACCCTTAACTCTGATAAGGCCTGTCTGCTAGGTAGAACCCTTAACTCTGATAAGGCCTGTCTGCTAAATAAACATTGATAGGTGTCTCTGTGGGCTTATCTCCCCTTTGTCTCTGATACTGATGTGCAGGTGTTTGAAGTTGTCATGGTTAACTGCAGAAGTGCCAAATTTATGGACACAATAATGGCTTCTGATGAAAGAATTGTTATCACAGATAGAAGATGCTGTATCGGTGCAGCATTGAACCGAGGCTTTCCACTAAACAATATGTCTAATGTTTGCTGCCATAAAAAAGATAATATGAAAATTAATTCAAAATTAAAAATATTTGACAGTCCTTTTGTAAAAGTACTGAGTGTGATTTTTTAACGGTAGACATAATATGTATTTGATTGGTTGCAATTTGCATATAAATTACATTTCATTATTAAATGTACATGTAATTAGCAGTTTATTGTCTATATATAATTTACTTATTTTCCACTCTGACGATTCAGAATCAAATTAATATTCTATCATGCATGTGATATTATATTATAGGTATAGCCTAACACAGAAGTTGTTCAGCAATTATCTCCTAATTTCCCAAACCATCTCATCTAATAACACAGACTTCTTATGTAAACCACTTATATACATTACATCACAGCCAATTTCATTTTGATCAAACCATTTATTTGTAATTTACTCCCAGGGTGTGCAATGGATCCACTTGATAACTTTCTTGCCATTAATTTTGGGTGTTGTTATCAGGCTGGCCATCCATTACCCCCTTGTTGCCTGCTGGGGATGCCAGACTTGGTGTATTGTTGTTTGGATAGGCTGTGTGCTGTGGAGGGAGTTTATTTGTCAATTTTCTGGTGAACCCCTGTGGTCACTAATGGTCAGTGTTACATCACTAATTAGAAGCAGCAGAAAGCCTGAATGGTCACCTCCAGAGCTTGCTTTTGAAGTCTTTGTTCAGTTTGTTTGCTCATTCAAAACTAAGGACTCTGGTAGTATAAATAAAAATAAACTCTGATTGAATTGGGATCCAGGGGGAGTGATTTGCCTGTTGAAGAAATAACAAAATAGAAAAGGAAACTGTTTTCTTGTGGTCCTCCCAGTTAATTAAAGACTAGTGAGTAATGGAGGCTGATGACCCAGCACTAGTCAGTTTTAACCAATGTCCACTACCCAGGGGACATTCACACGACTGACCACTTGCCTAGCATGATTTGGTCATCATATGGTCATTAGGACTGACCATTCAGTCAAGTATCTAAGGAGAATTTTATCTGCCTCTATCAACTCCACAAAGTGAAAAGTCTGTGCATACTTAACATTATAAATCTATTTCTCTGTGAAAATATTTACATGCTTTGATAGAGCAAATATTTTTTTGAAGTCGCTGGGAAAATATTTACATGCTTTAATAGGGCAAATATTTTTTGGAAGTCGCTGGGAAAATATTTCTGCTTTACATTGCATGTCAAATCCTTTGTCTTTATAAGAAACCTTTATATGTTTTTAATGGCAATGTCTTATATCCTGTTTCTGTATCTGTCTGTCATGATTTGTGAACCATTTCATTTCACAAACAACATCTGAGATGAATTGGTGAAGAAAGTCGTTAATACGGCATAAATGTCCTGTTTATCACAGCGAAGCTTGCTTGTGACTTTGATATCTTTCTCTGTTGGACTGCTATATAACTTCACAAGACATTACAAACATATGTACTTTTTGACAGTTTGTAGTTGCTAATCCAACACACAAAGAGATCATAATTGTTTTTTACAGGTAAGGAATACTGTTGTTTTTTACAGGTAAGGAATACTGTTGTTTTTTTACAGGTAAGGAATACTGTTGCGAGAACTTTTTTTTTTTGAGATGTCATTTTAGCACTTTGTCTACAGGAGATAATTAACAGGTTTTTTGGTCTTTGTACTAAGCGTTATAACAAGAAAAACATGAATTATTCATCATGTTTTCTCTCCAAAGGATAGCAACTGTTTAAGTCACATTTTAATACAAAGTTTTTTTTATAATACATTAAAACTTAAATATAACTTTAAAATGATACCAACTTATAATCACTTCATAACTAATAACTTGCTTTTTGTCTGAAGATTAACTGATTTCTTAACTAGCACCATGTGTCCTTCACTCCTTGATCAGTGGTCGGTTAGTCTGACCATCGGGGCTGTCTCAGACACTTGAATTTCTTAGAGTTGTAACCCAGTCATAAGAACTTTATCATCAGATATCATTCTATCTCTCACATCAAAGAAGTATTTCTTAAACTTTACAATGGATTAAGTTTTTGAGCCCATTATACACTTTTCACCCTTTCAAAACTTTCAATGCCAGATAAATGTAAGCTGCTGGTATCCTTAGGGCTTTAGATAGCATCTTCACACGATTGGTGGGACCCTGTATGTCCACTACAATATCTGACCACCTCTGGCCACTGACCACTGTCCACTCTCATCCATCTACTTTTTGTCCACCAGGTAGCCCTTGTCAATCTGCCATATGGTCTTTTCTTGTGTTTACTTGAGTAATTTGTCTAAGTGGAGTAGTAAACATTGACTATGTATCAAAGGCTATCAATTTCTGTCTTTTAACAATCCTTTGACTTTTACACAAATACAAAAAACAGGATGCGAGACAATGTCAGCACTCCAACAGGACAAACATATTGATTGTTAGATGAATGATTTCCCTATACGTATTTGGATTTGCACTATTGATACCCCAAGAGAAAACATTTACTTTTCATTTAATTCCCAATATTTAAACATTTAGATGTCCATTTTTCTCAATTATATGTCTGTGAATTAAATATTTGCTGTTGTTTTTTTGCTCACTCACCAACAGGAAGTCTGTGTCATTCAAGTAGAATTTATAAAGTCAATTCTCAATTTTTAGATATGCATGTATTTTAGCTGTTTTTCACTCCTGTCAGGGTTGCTTATCAATGGCTATGATGAAAATTATCCATACATCAAATTTGGTTTTTATTTAGTTGACAAGGTATCACTGAATAGCTAGATTCTGATCAGTAACTCTATTGTATACAAACAAGCAGGGGGTCTCTCTGTTGTGGAGGAAGATTTCCATCACATGTCTAACAGGCTATTTCATGCTTCTGTCAATGTTGTAAAAGAAATAAAAAGATCATATTTTATTTTATTTTTTTCCTTTTGAACTTACTCATCAAAAACTCAAATAAAATTTAATTTTTGATTATGTTTGAACATTTCAAGCATTGTAGAAGTGATCTAGTATTTCTATAAATTTTTTCGTCGCCCGATTGATGCCGTCGGATATATTGTCGGATTAGGAGATTAACTTGGTCTTAAGGAGAGCAAATGAGTTCTGGCCCTAGGTTACCCATTTTATGCCAAAAGACATGATGGGGGAAGAGCTGACATTGTCATTTTTGATAGCCATTGACGACAAAACCCCGCACATTCAAGAAGCTTTCATGTGAAATGCACATGCTGTTTCCCATCTTAAAATCCTTTATGTCATTGGAAGACTCCTTTGTGAAAGCAGAATGACAAAATATAATCAATATTTGCAGCAATTATTTTTATTTTGAGTGATACTTGTCAATTTTCTCCCTGTGTTAGCATGTGTACTATTCAGACAAGATGTCTTTGTGCAGTATTTGGTTACCATATATTTGTATTGTCAAGGAAAATTCAAGAGAAATGAATAATTTCTGTCCAAAAGTTTGAAAATTGTCCGAGTTGCTTAGCTTCAGGTTTCACACTGAACAGGTTCATTATAACACTTCTTTAATGATCAGGTTCATTAGAACTCTTATTAAGTAATCAGGCTCATTATAGCTCTTATCAGTTAGTCCCAGTAGAATCGTAAGTGTTATCAGCCGTGTATCATTTTGACTTTGGTCCCTATAAAATTACAACACTCATCATCAGCCTGGTGTTGAAATTATAATTATGATTTACTACCTACTCAAATTATTATTATCAACACATTATGGACGGGTGGCGAACATTTTTTGTCCAATTTTAATTCAATGTTGACAGAATTTTATTCTAATTAACCTTATTTCCCCTTTAAAGACATTTGATGGACACGTAATTAGTTGTCTAGCTATCAACTAGGCACCTCGTTATAATTATACTGAAATCATTAAAAGATAAAATTTATAAACGGAAATTTGTTTGAATGGTGGAGTTACATCTGGCACAAAATATATTCCATCATGTGTTTTTAATGGGAGTCAAAAAATGCTCTTAATCCACATTTGGAGTTGATTATTTAAACTTTGGCTGGTTGAATAGGTACAAGTTTAGTTTGAAGATGTATCGATCTGTCCATAAGGTGCTCTTTACTAAATGTTTAATCATGTGGTACTTAACAGATACAGACTGTCATTTAAAGCCATTCACTCTCTCGGCTTGTTAGTTCAGCACGCTCTCAGCTCATATCAGACCCTTTTATTTAGACAGTCGGGTCTCAATAGGCGGACAAAAGTACCCGGCACGTGCCAAGCTCGATAGCGTGTAACAGGGAAAACACTTGTGATTGTCCTCCTCCAGCGTAGGCCCGGCACACGTACAGGAAACCTCACACACCTGTCCTTGCAGCTGCACCTGCTTTGTCTTACCTGTCGACCCGATATTAATGTCTTACTTACGAGTCCCACATACCTGGCATTTAACCCAGTAGTTTAATGATATAGAGTACCTGTATATATAGCTTGTACCTCAATGGGCCCTAGTCCATTTGTAGCAGTCCACCTGGGAATCTTAACGATATCATGACCCGTGCAACATAAATTGTTGTAATGGATTTTAAAACTTGAATTTTAATTTTCATAATTGAATTTCTTTCATATGGATTGTAATAATAATGTTAAAAATGATTGTTATTTTCTCAAATTGGAGACTGCATATGTCTCCAAAGGTGATATTTATTTTAGGTCTGATAAACAAAGAACCTTGTGTTAAGTTGTGTACAAATATTGACGTGCCCCTTTAAAATGTTAGGAATATGCTACTATGTAACTTCAGGAATATCCACCTTGTGACAACAGATTGTATTTCTAGAAAGAATGCCAACCAGTTAACCCAGTAGCATTGTACTGTTTCAGCACTGAAAAGTCTGACTGCTGGGTACCCCAGGGTAGTTCACTGGTGGCCATACCCATCAATCTTCTGACAGCCAGGACAGAGGTCCATAGTAGATGTTGGCAGAGATAGAGACAACACATACAGCAAGATTGATGGGCATTCAAAATCACCCCTAAACTGATAAAACCCTTGTTCTTTTTTAAACCTGCTTTTTTATTATGATGAAGTCATTGCATTTTTTATTAAATATCAAATTTCCTAACCAAGGCAATGATTGTATCAACTTAAAGTCTGACTAGCTATACACTAGCTATAAAGTCTGACTATAGCTATACACTAGCTATACACTAGCTATAGTTGACCCAAAGTCTGACTAGTTATACACTAGCTATAAAGTCTGACTAGCTATACACTAGCTATACACTAGCTATAAAGTCTGACTAGCTATACACTAGCTATAAAGTCTGACTAGTTATACACTAGCTATAAAGTCTGACTAGCTATACACTAGCTATACACTAGCTATAGTTGACCCAAAGTCTGACTAGCTATAGTTGACCCAAAGTCTGACTAGCTATAGTTGACCCAAAGTCTGACTAGCTATAGTTGACGGAAAAAATAGGAAATGTTTGATGTTCTCTGTCTTTAGATAATCATTTTGAATATTTCAGTTTTGATTTTGATATTTTAAACATTTTACTTGATAGACATTTTGTGTTAAATTTTTATTAATCTTCTAATTAGTCTTTTAACACCATGAGCCTTTGTCTTAAAATTCAACTTGAATTCATGACTGCTTAATTGGGAATAACTGAGGGGTATACTTATAAAACTTTCCTTTTTAGGCCAGAATATGTTGAAATATTTCAAAGTTTAATTTTCAGATTGATTTTTTTTTAAATGTAACAGGATGTTCGCGATCAGCATGAGGTGACCACTGACACCATCCTTTGGCACGGCCATTGACAACCATCTCCTAGTCTAGCACCTCTTTACCCTGTCACAGTTCCCAAAGATGGATGTCTCCAACCCAGGCTACACTGTAATCAATGAACGATAAAAGTGTAAACTACACAGTGGCAGAGTTTTAACAAATTTGTATTAACCTGGGAGTTTTATCGGTGAAATCTGAGTTTTTGGCACACGTCTCTGACCAAGCAATGTTTGGACAATGCATGGTCAAAGGGACACTTGGAGTCCAAATACATCCAATTAGGGGGGTCAAGTGTGGACACTCGATTCCCTACCTACCATATATGTCAACACCTTCTGACCAACAGGTGCTCCCGTACCTTATCATTGTATTACTGGGTTCTATCAGCATTTGAACAAATTTAAATCTTTAAGTATTATCTTTGTTTAAATTTTGAATCTTCATATCTTGAGTGGGACTTATCAGCTTCCGATGAAACAGACTGCTAAGTGAGGGACATAGATAGAAGTTCTTCATGAGCTGTCAATCACGGCGACATACAAGACTAGGGGTAATCCTTAGACATACAGTAGATTTTCATTTTAATCTGGGCTTCAACTGCCAATCTCAAGTCTGATTGTTCAGAAAAAAATGTTTCTCTGACATTGAAATACAAAATGACATTATAAGTTATCCCGAGTATGCATGCACCAATATGAGTTTTCATATTAAAGAGGTTCAGTCATCCGTATTGAAAAATTCCTCTTTTCCCCAGGTTTTAATTACCAAAGTTCACTGCCCGGGCTACTCAGACAACATAATTGATTACCAGTTGTGACAGTCAAGTTAGGTTCATCATACAGAATTCTTGACAGAAATGTTATATATATAAAATATTGAGTAATTTCACTGTAATGGTAGTCTGTTGACATGTAGGTTCCATTTGAGTGTTATATTGAAAATATGTCCCGCCTACCTACCCTTCTGAGTGTCAAAAACTCATGATGGATGAGTTTTATTGAAAATGTCAGATATTGATACTTGGGTTACGTTGTAAGGGTATACAGTTAGATAAATAAAACAAATGTCCTCAGGTGAACATTACAGGAGAAAAACAGGTAAATTACAGGTAAATTAGCAGAATATGGTTGTCTCCAAAACCTGATTGAATACATCATGTAAGACATAAATAAAATGCAATATGAGGTAACCCTGTGACAGACACATATTGAGGACACAAGTCACACATCCATCATAGGCCTCATAATGGCCCTGCTTAAGGGTCATCAAATCTAGTGGTACTAGCACAGTGAATGGAACCTGCTCCCCTCTGTCATGTGCAGCAGTGTGCCTGATTGGTTTATGAGCGTGGAAAATTGTTTATTTCTGGTCTGTACTACTACATCATAATAAACTGGTCATTTCATTCAGCAAACATGTCACTTGTATTCAAAACTGAGAAGCTTATTGATCAATCTAACTTGAACAGTTAAAAGCTGTCAGCTTTCAAAACTTAGGGTCCAAATATTCTGAGATTCATATATTTTTTTACAAAATGCATATTACAATGTATACATAATGATACCTTTTCATTTATGATATTGTTTTTCACGAAATGATTTTAAAAATTATGACTTTCAGCTCAAATTATTGCCATTTGAATAAGATTTTGTTGGGGTACCTTTACAATATACTTTACTTTGACTGAAATCAATGGTTTTATGTACGGTATTCCGCTTTGTGATATTAGTAGGATCTTTGTATACATTTGTTAATTTTATGGGAGAAAACCTATAAGAGTACTTTGTAGCATTAGACATTTATTACATATAGTCAGCATAAAGTCATGTAAAAATTAAACTTACTAACTCCATACATATAGTCAGCATAAAGTCATGTAAAAATTAAACTTATTAACTCCATTCACATACAATCCTGTTTAAGAAAATTCTATAAGTAATGTCTTATTTTGCTAAAATCTAAAATTTCCAACATTTAAATGACCTGACTCTTTTAACCACATGTAGCCATCAGTTAGAGATTCAGGGGCCTTGATCGGCCATGTGGTAACCTCTGACTGATTAGGGACTTAATTAGGGATCATGATACCTGTCCACAGGTCTACAGACAGGCTGATTGAGCTTTCTCTAACTCCCAAGGGGCAAGAATCCCCTAGTAAGGCCACCTCCATGTATGAAGGGATTACCATAGGTGATAGTGTTAGACATCAGAGACTCAGTGCCATGCCTGTAGATATATAGGTGTAGGTAAACAATACCCTTAGAAAGTAAACACACTGGTCCTATCTGATAACAGAGATCAGTATATAGATAAAATATATCTATAACTATAGAATAATAGAAATAGAAGTGGTATTCTTAAATGTATATATATATATACCAAAAATTAATACATTAAAAAGTTTAATGCGATACTATGCAGTTTATGTTAAATCCTACATCATTTACTTAAAGTATATAGATATTTCACTACTTTAATATCAAATAGAAAAAAAAGTAATTTTGGGAATAAAAGTCTAATATCTACACATTTGTTAACATGCATATAAGTACATATAAGTACAACTGTTAACAAACATAGAATGGTTGAATAAACATCTGGAATTAAATAAGAATACAGATATTGTTTAACCACAGGAAATAACTGAAGAAAAATCAACAAATAAATAAGCTGTCAGTTGTATGTACCTATAGTGGTGTGTTGTATCGTTGTGGGTATGACATGGGGAAATCGTTGTGGGTATGACTTGGGGAAATCGTTGTGGGTATGACTTGGGGAAATCGTTGTGGGTATGACTTGGGGAAATCGTTGTGGGTATGACATGGGGAAATCGTTGTGGGTATGACTTGGGGAAATCGTTGTGGGTATGACATGGGATCGTTGTGGGTATGACTTGGGGAAATCGTTGTGGGTATGACATGGGGAAATCGTTGTGGGTATGACATGAATATTCACTACGTAAAATGATTAATTGTATTCAAATAAGATAAAAACATCAACAGTTTATATAATTTAGTAATTTTATAATTGATACTTACAAGTCATTTTGTTTTGCATCTTCATCAGGCATGTCCTTGGATAAAGATCCAGCTTGTGTAGTATACACACAAGTGTTTCTAGTCTTAGTCTGAACACTGATCCCTTTACATCAGTATCAATAACAGTATTAATAACAAAGTCCAATCAGGTCCAGTAGAGAAAAAAGGAAGATCCCTGGGGGTGTTAGACCCCTCTCTTACATTGTAGGTATGTAGGGGTATCAGTGTCGGCAGTTAGCACCTCCTGTTGGGGCCAAGTCCCCTGGAGATCCACACAAAACGCTGTCAGTGTTGACAGTGTTACAGTTTTCTATAAAGTCCTATTAATACATCCATTGGTTTTTTAAGTTCACAGTGTCCATCTAGTCACATAAATATACAATATCCCTGGCTCTCAGCTCAATGTTGACAACTGTAAGGTTTAAAGCTGGCGCTCACACTACTGGTTGGCCTATGTGTGCTGTGCTAAGCTGTTATGCTGGTTCCGACTGACTGATTATAATTGTTCTCTGTGCTCTGGCTACAGCAAGCTTGTGGCTAGAGTGACCGCCCTCCAGCCATACTGGACTACTGTAAACACAAAGGCCTTACTTCCTATTGTTTCCCCTAACTGTATTACGGCATCCAATCCTAACCTATTGTGTTTGGACTTCAAACTGTCAAATCACCTGCTTGCTCCGCCCATTGTGTTTTCAGGTAGAGTGGAAAACCCCTAAGAGATACATTATTGCCTTATACCAACTTTTACCTGTGGTTACCTTTTACACCTGAGCTTAGCCGAGACATTCTGTCTGATGAAGCGATGAGAAACATACACCAAGCAATCAACTTACTTGGTTTCATTTCACTGAGGTGTGTTACATTTTGACTGCTTCAGAGTTAGTATTTGAATTAATTAGCATTTCCCTGGTCAGCCATCACTGTTTAAATGGCAGATCTAATACAACATGAATGTGTAATTTCCACTCATTCACAGGCCATGTTATAACATGTAAGGTAGACAGATTAGGAAGGGTCCCTATCCTCAGTAATAGGTCCTATGCAGTTAAAATCCCATTTGCTAGTCAATGTTAAAAAAAACCTGAACATTCTAACACGGTATGACATCGAAAATTTGATTTAAGATGTGAAGTTACACCTGCCGATCTGGAGCAGGGGAAATCTATTATAAGCACAAACAATGTTCTAAAGCTTGACCTTTATCCTCTGAAGGTCAGACTTACAATTTCAAGGTTGAAAAAATGCATCATTTGTGCCAACAAAGAAAACTGATCCAAGGGTCATTTTGTCCTAAATAAGATTGTACAGAACCATATACCATGTAAATGAAATTTGTGATATACAAGTGGTTTTCAATTCCAGTCGATCTAAACCTAAATGGTCATAGTGTTCCCCTTTGAGCCTTTCAAATTTAATGCAGTTTTAAGAATAAATCCCAACACCCTTTAATGTATTTTTAAGAATAACCTTTCACGAGTGATTAACTCTTATTCATGTTATCGAAGTGAAAGACAATTTTTTTCTAAAGGTGGACATTATGTGATGTCGATTTCCCGCTGTCGGAACAGGCAAAAGGACACGAGATTGCCTCTAAATTGGCATACCAGATTGATGTCTGCTATTTTTAACATTTATCAGGGTTTCTGTAAAGATATTTTTAGTGTCTAGCATAATGCTATCTTTACCCGTTATACCGACCATTATACAGATGCGACGTCCAGTTAGAAGTGTGCATGACGATACAGAAGTCCCATCAAATTAAATGGACCATCTGTTACATTTTCATATTTATTTAAAGTTGGAAAAATATGTTTAAAAAAAAGAACAAAATATGTGTGAGCATAAAAACATATTTTAATAAAAGCATTTTAGATATCTTTTTAGAATTTCTTTCGGGTTGAAAAAAATGTTTGCATCATGAACCTGTCCGATTGATGCTCAGATGTGAGCATCCCACCTGCCTTGTCCCACTATTACTGTCCATCTGACATGAACGTCCAGGCCGGTCATTAACTGACACCATTTCACATATGTCCCGCTGCCATTTGACAATTTAAATCAATCTCCCAAATTAGTGAATTTTTACTTTATTTGGGAAATAATGGTCATTTTCCATTGTTGCCAAATTCCACAGATTGGCTCTGTTATAAAAAGTTTTGTTAATATTTCCAATGGTTTACCTGATGGTGACAGCAGAGTGTAAAATCCAGTGGTTTTCAAATAAATATTTCTCAATCTCAAAAAAAAAGGTATTTCATGTTCGTTGCAATTACTTATTGTGCAGTTTGATAATTGCATAAAATACTGCAATACTACAATATATATTTTGTCTTATTTATTTTCTGTTAATGAAAAAACTTTGTCTTATTTATTTTTGTTAGTGAAAAAACTTTGTCTTATTTATTTTTGTTAGTGAATTCTAAAGCTCCATTTTGAAGACTAATGGGATTGCATATTTAAAATATTGTCTGGCTATCAGTGTTCTCCTGACAAGTGGCCACCCCTGATTCATAAGTGACATACAATCCAATCAAGAGTCAATACAATTTAAGTTAAGTAAGTTACTCCTGGGCAGTCCTAATTATCTACACACACAAAAGTCCATGTGTTATAAGTGTGCCAGCCATAATGTTAAATGTTCTCCAGGTAAGCACAGGTGAACATCAAAGAAAGGCCAGGAAATCCAATCAGGGGCCAGACAGGTGTGTACTTACCTGTAGACTGACCAGAGATGTGGACAGAATTAATTAACTACAAAGATACACACAAATTTGTACAGAAATGATATACCTGATATATACACCCTCAGCTATAGCAACACAACACTGCTGATGCGACACCCTATAAACAGGAAGTTATAATCCTCTTCATTAAAAAAATCCAATCACCATAGAAAACTTCCTGATTAGATTTTTAATGTATGTTTAAGCGTACCTGTTTCCTAAACTCATTATACTAGGATTTCTAGATTTATCTCTCTTCATTTTAAAACTATCATTTCAGTAAGACATTTAACCCCTGTTACCATGATACAAGCTTTTGTAATATCTCAGAAGACTCTCCTCAATTCATTTCTATCATTTAGTAAAAATATGTGATTGCTTGTCTCTTTTGGAACTCTTTTGGAAATAGACATACATTTCAAAGTAAATTGGCATATGTCCTTTAATATACCAATTCTGTGTAATAGGTGTATGTCAAGGTTGATAATACTTTTGTCTTTCATTCTTACAGTTAGAAAAAAAATTCAAATTAATGTCACGTACATTTTAGAAGCATACCTTTTCTCCTATTCTTTGGAGGTAAATTTGAATTTTAGAGATTAAATAAAGACCATCCTCAACTGTCCTAGCAAAAAGACAATTTCTGATTCAATCCAATCAAGAGTCAAAACAATTTTAAGTTAAGTAGGTTACCTGGGACAGTCCTAATTATCTACACACACAAAAGTCCATGTGTTATAAGTGTGCCAGCCGTAATGTTAAATGTTCTCCAGGTGAGCACAGGTAAACATCAATGAAAAGGCCAGGAAATCCAATCAGTGGCCAGACAAGTGGGTACTTATCTGTAGACTGACCAGGGATGTGGACAGAATTAACTACAAAGATACACACTAATTGAGGCTATACTTGATTGATACATCCTCTATGATTGTTAAAGGATCTGCTTTTCCTGGAATTTGTATTGAAGTTGTCTCCCTTGCTTTTCAAAAACACCACTCTCTTGAAAGATGACCCCTCCTCATAATCAATGACTACATTCTTTTGGTAGTTTCAAAAGACTGTCATCATTTAAAAAATGTATTTAAGTGTTAAACTATTTTTGAAAAGAGATTCTTTTTAAAGTAAATTAGCAGGTTCCCTTAAAGATCAATTCTATGTATTTCGTATTGTTCAAAATTTAAGAATATGCCCTTAGATAAACTAACAATGCTATGTAAATTCAAAATTTTAGGTTTAGACAGTATTTTTGTCATTAATTTTTGCAGTAAGAAAACCAAAACTACAGTATGTTGGAAACACTTCTTAAATTGTTGGAGGTTATCTTTGTGTTCCTCTGTCTTTCCACCCATCTTGGGCACTCTTTGGTTTTCGTGTGATAAATGCTGTAGATATTGTTCAGATGTTTCAACCAAATTCCGTATGCACATCCATCTCATGCTAAGTTTGCCAACCGATGTGATTTGTGCATATTTACGGATAATCAATGAATAATCAATGAGGTATAGCTAGGACTTTTTATTTTCTTCAAGTTTCAAGCTATACATTATGTCTCAACAGCATGACACTCACATGTTTAAACCTAACCTCAATAATGTTAACCTACAATATGTCCTGCAAGCGGGGGATATAAATTCTACGAAATTGCTTGTTTGTTATTAAATTGCAAAAATTGTAATTGGGCGGCTTGTATTGTTGTTTTGAGAGCTCAACTACTTAAAGTTTTTCTATTTTGTGACTTCAGTTTTAGTTTGAAGTTTTTCTTAATTGCTATGAAGTGGAATACATATCAATGATAAATCTCAATCAACATTTAAAGAAAAAGAAAACATTAAAATCATGTTATTGTGGGTATTCAAAAATAAAATAAAATGCAAGCTATATTACTAGTGTACGTTAGTCAGTTACACTGAATTCTAAATGGAGGGAAATTTATGTATCAGGGTTGCTGTTTTTATGTCCTGGACTCCAGGTCAAGATAGCAAGATTTAATGGCCTTCAGACAATACAGTCATTATGATCTGCAGTGGTCAGCCAGGTCTACTGATCAGCTTGATAAGGTGGTCCACAACCTTCTTCAGACATTAAAATGTCAACTTGAAACCATTTTTGACCATGACCAAAGATGTTATCCCTGCTGGTTGCTGGTCAAACCACTGGTCAAACCAGCAGTTTTATGTCCTAAGATACAGAAAGATAGCCCCAGTGTCTTAGTGGCTGAATTACAATTGTACTGCCCTCACTGTATTGTTTTGTAATGTTTCACTTCCTTCTGGCTACCAGGTGACACCTGTTTAGCCAGTTAGTATTGGAAACCCTGCCTCAGTGACATTTATATCTTCAAGACATATGTATACACAATGTTGAAACATTAAAAAAAACATGGCATTTTTATAATGCCAAAATTTGAATCCAAGTCAATATTGGTACTAGCTATCTTATTGTCTGTGAATCTGATACTGATCTTCATTACTTATGTTTACTTGTGTTAAGGTTTTAAAGTCATGACATTTTTATATAATATGCCAACATCTGAATTACCAAGTCAGTTTTGATAACATCACTCCTATCATCTCCAGTCTGATCAGGACCTCTAGGCATATGTAGCATGTAACATGTTTTTAATTGAAAAAAAAACATAGCATCTTTTATCATGTCAATACTAGAATTTTAAGCAAATTTTTATATCATTTTTATTTTTCTGTGATTTAACATCAAGGAGACTGTAACTTTCGAATTTAATTTTGAAATGAAGGTAAACACATGTAAATATATTGTCAAAATTGTTAATCTAGCTGTCAGTCTCAATTATAGATCTGAGGAAAAGTTATAATATAAACATATAAAATATGTTTGTAAATCTGTTGATTTCAAGATTTTTTTGTTTGACAATAGAACTCATTTTTAATTCTCTATAATGTGCTTTAGATATAGTTATGAAACATGTTTGTTAGTTGTACCAATATATTTTCATAATTCCATATTTTATTTTAGGCTAGCATTGATCAACATTATCATTTCTTGTTGTCTACAAATCTGATGTAAGTCTTGAGGGCAAACTATGTGTTTTTAAGTTTTTAATAAACATGACATTTTTATCATGCCGAAAGTAGAATTTTAGGTAAATATTGACAATGTCATTTTCTATTGTACATGTATTTGAATGTAAATCTTTAAGACATGCATACAATATGTTTTGTTTTTTTGTTTTTTCAAAACATATGACATTTTTATTGTAGTTAAACTAGAATTTTAGGTAAATATTGGTGATGTCATTTTCTATTGTATACAATGTGTATGTGATATTGATCTTGTTGTCATGTGGCCTGAAGCTATCTTTGTGCTCTTGCCAAAATCTTTATTATTATAAAAAAAATAAAGAAGTTCACATATATTGTTTATAAAATTGTCATTTAATGTATTAATTCATATATTTGGACTAATTCTTGCTAATAATTTAAAGATGAAATGGAGATTTGCTCAATTTATAAAAAGGGATCAATCGACCATGATGCTATTGGTAACGGGCGATTGGTTCCACAACGACATCTGGGATATGAACATGAAGCACTTAATTTATATCATATTATTACTTAATAGGATCCATTTAAGAACAAAAGTCACATCAATATTTTTTTAAAGAATTTTCACTTCTCAAAACCTTGTTATCCTTTGGTATTCAATATTTGATGAACACATTTGTGGTTAATTAAAGTCTAAATAGGGAGTACAACTCACATAACTAGATAATTATTTAATATTTAATTAATACATTGAGGTTAATTAAAGAATGAGTTCAGTACCAGAAAAGAAAAGAATTTCAATTGAAGCAAATTTTATTGTGGAGTACTTGGTAATATGGTAAATAAGTGGGCTACTTGTGCCTATTTGACAGTCACTTAACATTGAGTAAGGGTTTATTAACTGTCATACTCAAATATTTAAATATTTAAAGAAAGGTCAAAGTTACAATTATATTATTAACATTCATGGTTACAAAATATTTAGTGCAAATATGGCTAACAAATGACTTTTATCATGTCAATGAAAATGTAATGAAAAGTATCTTAAAGTATATTGTTTTTTTTCAGTTTTATTTATATTCCTATTTATTTAATTATTTTTTTCAGTTTTATTTATATTCCTATTTATTTAATTAATTAATTTTAGAATATTGAAGTTGACATCTTATTCATTTATTTGATTTATTTAGAATTTCTTGTAAAAAATAAACATTACTTTTTATGTTAAACTGTAAAACTATCTTTACAGATTTTAGTAAATTGTGTTAATATTTAGTTTTGGTTTTGCATGACTTCATATTGATATTGATACAATTCCTGCCCCCAGTTGGATGGACAAAGATCACATATTAAAAAAAGGAAACTTAGAATAATAAATCAAAAATTGGATATTACCAAAATACTTTTTATCCCACTAATTTCACTAATGTAAAGCCATCGTGGTTTCGATGCCTTACAAACCCACATTCATCCATAATGTACAACGACCGGTTTTACTACGCTAATATCAATAAATTATACATTATTTGGTTGATAACATCAATTTTCTTTATGAATTTTTTTTTTTCCATAAAATGTGATATTTTATTTTAAATATTGTAGCATTTACCTGTGCCAGGTGTGAGTGGCAAGGTAGGTGATGTAATCAGAGGTGATGTCACACCTGGGTCGGTGGGGTCAGGTGTGAACGTCTCACCTCAGCTGTCCTGACACATGTTCTCTGTCACCAGAACAAGTTCTCTTACTTTGTCAAAAATGGAGAAAAAAACCTTCTTTCCAGTAGAAACTATTTGATAGCTAACACCTTCACTGTGCTGTAAGAAGTGTCACAAGACTTATTTGGAGAAAAGTGTCACAAGTACATGAGAACACAAACACCATGTCAACAATAGGATACCACAGATTTCACACGGATTTCTGATATTTCATTTCTTTCTCAAATTGTAAAAAGCTGCTGAACCTTGGTGTTTACTGTTAGTGTGTGGTTGTGTGTCAAGTTCATCTGCTGAAATCAGAATTAACCCAGATTTAATCGTTCAGACATTGATATATGAAATCAGAATTAACCCAGATTTAATCGTTCAGACATGTGATTGAGATATGAAATCAGAATTAACACAGATTTAATCGTTCAGACATGTGATTGAGATATGAAATCAGAATTAACCCAGATTTAATCGTTCAGACATGTGATTGAGATATGAAATCAGAAATTCTTATCTTTCATTTACCTGCAGATGCAACAAGGTCATTTTAATTTTATTAATTAAAAACATGTTTTGTTTTTCTTTTTTTCATTTTTTTTTTTTATAATTTTAATAATGAGATTGACATGTCTTATAATTAAAAGACTTGTTGGCAAAAACCTATATCATATATTAAATAAATATCAACTTTATTTTTAATCTTACTTTTGTGCATTTTAAAATTAAATACTAGAAAAATGATTTAATTGCAAGAGAAATCATTTTCAAAATTATGAGAGAAAGTTAATATGATTGAACTATATTTTAAGACTTTTTGTTTAGTAAATGAAAAAAATGAGATAAAAATTAAGAAAACATGAGCTCTTAATATTTCATGTAAAATTAATGTCTGTGAAAAATGTTTATAAAAGGCTGACTCGTATTCCCACTAAAGTATCAACACAAAACAGAATGGTTCCGGTAACATCCATTGAAAGCTGGTACATATGTAGTACATAGAACAGCTGTGGTCTCTGTCATCTAGGGAGTACACAGAACAGCTGTGGTCTGTCCTCTAGGTCTCTGTCCTCTAGGGAGTACACAAAACAGCTGTGGTCTCTGTCCTCTAGGTCTCTGTCCTCTAGGGAGTACACAGAACAGCTGTGGTCTCTGTCCCCTAGGTCTCTGTCC
>JAUMHH010170991.1:0-16200 GCA_032359455.1 Chlamys rubida | reverse complement strand
AGTTATATACACTGGACATCTTAGTATTAAAACATGTATGGCCTTACTATAGAGTTAGTCGTTAGTTATATACACTGGACATCTTAGTATTAAAACATGTATGGCCTTACTATAGAGTTAGTCGTTAGTTATATACACTGAACATCTTAGTAACAACATCTTTAAGGTCTTATTGTAGGGTTACTTTTTCTTTGTGGTTTCTGTACCTCAGCATTTGTTCAAGGATAATCTGGCATAACAAAGGGGTTTACTATTACAATGATGGGCTTATGCATAAACTGTTTAGAAGTAAGAAATATAACCTTAGAATATGCTGGGGGTAAGCGAGATGGCATATGACTATTTTGGCATTATTTAATTTAATTGTATGTTAACTCATTCACCCCTGACATTTCATCATGAACTACGCATACTCCAACCTTTGAATTGGAAGAGTTCAAATGTATCTTCAGGGGTTTATGAGTTAATCAATAGGATATTCCTACAATGACAAAGATGAAACTTTTTAGTGGCTTCCTTCCTACGATACGATGCTCCGATAAATACATAGCAATTTATGAAAACTGACTTAATTGTTTTAAGTTCTTGCCAATGTATTATTTATACACAAATACTGTACTTTGTTTATCTTGTAAATTTTGATACATTTGGTAGGCATAAATAGTTGATGACCTGATAGTAGTGTCTGTCTTTTTTGTGGCAGCTTTTTTATATTTAATTTCGTTATCACTAGGAATGAAGTGATCAATCTATGCCTGGGTCATTAGGTCATCAGCCTTTACCATCTTAATGGAAAGCAAACTAATTTTTCAATAATTTTTCTAGTTACGACACACGGATGAATGTGTTATCACCAAAGATTAATCTTTTGCTATGCTACAAACTAATTAATTCATAAGAAATTTGCATACTATTCAGATGTTAAATGATGTACATGTATATAATCCTTGCATACGGATAGGTCTGAATGTACCTCATGTGATATTCAGTGGGTAACGTACATACGTCATGTGACATTCAGTGGGTACACATACGTCATGTGATAGTCAGTGGGTAAATGCATGTAGATCATGGGACGATCAAGGGGTACACGCACAGCATGTGACAGTCAGTGGGTACACGTACATCATGTGACAGTCAGGGGCTAAAAGTACATCATGTGACAGTCAGTGGGTACATGTACATCATGTGACAGTCAGTGGGTACATGTACATCATGTGACAGTCAGTGGGTACCTGTACATCATGTGACAGTCAGTGGGTACAGGTTCATCATGTGACAGTAAGTGGGTACATGTACATCATGTGACAGTCAGTGGGTACACTTACATCATGTGACAGTCAGGGGCTACAAGTACATCATGTGACAGTCAGTGGGTACATGTACATCATGTGACAGTCAGTGGGTACATGTACATCATGTGATATTTAGTGGGTAGATGTACATCATTTGACAGTCAGTGGGTACAGGTACATCATGTGACAGTCAGTGGGTACAGGTACATCATGTGATATTTAGTGGGTACACTACACGTACATTATGTGACAGTCAGTAGGTGCAGGTACTATTTTGATGTCTGTTCATGAACTTTGAACTCTCTGTATATATTATTGTTCATGAATTATCGTTGTGGTTATAACAAGGTATCACGACAAAGCACCATTACTATTTCCTGATATATAGCAGCAATATACTGTAATACATCTACATATAAGTTCCGAGTCTTATACTCCTAGAATTTTTTTGAAACTCCTAGAATTTCTGAAATACTAAAATGTAACAATGTGGCCATGGGGCCGATTGTTTTCAGCAATACAATTGAAAAGGACCCATGAAAATAAATTGTAGATTAATCACTGTATAAAGAGATCTAGATACAAAAACAACATAGTCGTGTGCATTAAAAAGGGAAAAAATCAAAACCAATTGCTTAATAAAAGGAGTTGTTTGATAAAACTTTATCATGTGTTTAATTTTATAGAAACATCAAACTGAACTAAATAAAATAAACATCATGCTGACCAACTTGTTAATAACCACATGATAATTATGACAGTAAACAAACAATTGAGAGTGTTTGAAACAATTTATCATTACACCTCAGAACAATTACTATATCACCTGAGACTTGCTAAAGTGCTAAAACTGTTCAACTGTGTTTTTGTCTCTATCCATGGTTCAAACTATATTATATCCAATATATTGTCATTATAATTAAAGTACAATATACTGGTGGTATACATGCTTCTGGGCCTTTAATGACCTTTGATGTACACTTAACCCTTTCACCCCTGTAACTTTAGTAGACTCTACCATGCATTGATATGGATGAGTCCATTATGGTCTACAGTGGTGAATGGGTTAAACATTACTATACATAGTAAAGCAGTTTAAATTTGGTCCAATGTTAACCTCACCGTCTTAAATTTTCATGTCTAGTTTAGAAAATAGCATGTGAAGTAATTGTTTTGATTGATACTGTTTTTTTTGTCAAAATCCTTATGAAATGTGCTGAGGCTGAGAGTCCATGTAGGATGCTATTTCTGTCTCTGTTGGTTTAAGACATGTGCTCAGTACTTAACCCTTTCACCCCTAGGTAACTTTAGTAGACTCTACCATACATTGATCTAGATGAGTCTGCTATGTTCTACAGTGATGAATGGTTTAATATCCTCAAAACTACTATATTATCAGATTTTGCTCTTGATTCAAATGCGTCATGGTTAAAACGTTGTGTAGTACATTCTCTGCCGAATCCATAAACAGCTTATAAAAATAATAATTTGAGGTTCTTATGTACCACTTAATAACAACCTAGTTTGTAGGTCGTCTCTAAGCGGTTCACAAAGTCTTATGCATAGGTCTTTTAATTTGCAACCAGCAAATATCTTTCTCAAATCCCTGGGGAGCATACAGCCGGTGCTGTCATTTCGGCGCGCACAGCTAGCATTCAACAATTCTAGCACTGCCCAACCAAGTACTTATTTACAGCTGAGTAGACTGGAACAAGCGGAGTAAAGTATCTTGCCCAAGTGTCTTGCTCAAAGATACAACACATTGCCTTGACGTGACTCGAACCAGCAACCCTTCGGTCATGAGCCCGGCATCCTACAACTAGATTACCGTGCCTCCTAGACGTGCTTAGACATTTTCACCTACTTTCTGCCCATTTTGGAAAGTAATGGTGGTTATGAAATCTGTTACATACAGCTAAATGTACATTGTAGATAGATATTTTTGCTGATACAATAGTATGTTGATAGATTACAAAGACATTTGATAGTTTATGGCAATATATTACCCGTACCTTGATCACCCAGTGGTGGTATTGCTCCCCATATGAGCTGGAAATAGTCTAACTTTATAAGCCTAAATGGCTGTATCGGTATACAATTGATAACAATTTACATTGTATGACCCAAGTCTTGTAAGGAATATTGATCATTTGTGGGACTCAAATTTTGTCCCCCAAAAAATATACACAAATCTTGATTTAAAAAATAAGTAAGAAAAGATTGTTCATTAAAAATGTGTGTATTACAGAATACGATAAAAGTCAAGTACAAGACACAGTCTAAACTGTAAAAATATACATGCATTAAGCAAACTATTTTGTGATAAATTTACTATTATTTGACAGGTAATACTATCTGTACCAGTACCCAAATTGAAAATGTCTTGCTATTGATTTTGATGAACATAGCAATGTCTTTTTGTATATATGATAATATCGTACGATTGTCACTCCCATCGTGAGTGTTGACAAGTATGCATGACACAGCATCCTTTTGTCTGTCATCCATCAACATTTTTCTGTCATAATTTAGGAGTTAAGGGATTGATCCAGTAGGGGGAAATACATGGTTATTTGGTTCCGAAAGACTTCTTAAGATTAGGAGGACAAGAAAAGCGAATGTTGTCATCTACTGGGCACTTGGAGATAGGTTCCTGACTTCGAACAATAACCTACTCCTTAGGATGGATCCCCTGACAAATATCACGAAAACATTCGAAAAACCCAACACTTTCTTAACAGCTTATGCAATAAGCAGTAAAAAAAGGAACACTATCATGCTATCAAAACAGACTCTGTGGTCCAATTTGGTCAAATAGAAAGAGGTTTTGTCTATTTGGAGCTACTTTGTATTACACACTTTTGATAAACCTATTTATCAAGCGATTAAAGCCACTGGACCTCTTGTTTATATCAGATATGCTTATTTCGTATATGACAATGCACTGATTTCTTTCTCCTATGATTTCAGGTTGCCGATGCAAGGTCAGAGGACAACATTTGTAATACTTCATCCAAAACATTGGAAAGACTTATCAGCACAAGAATAAGCAAGGACATAACGGGAAAAAGTAATGTAAGTGAACTGATATAAATGACATATTGGTAGCTATGGAGCCGGTTAAACAAAATGTCATCCAAGATGACAGTTCTTATCTCATCAGCCTTGATCAAGAAACCATTAAAACAGAGCCACCAGATGACCTCGCCATCACACACGACCTCGCCAACACACACGACTCGCAAGAGACAGAACAAATGATGATGAAAGAGATGTATCAACCAAGTGATGATTTGGTCGAAGATGTAGATGTAAAACAAACTGTGTTTGAGGTAAATCCTTCAAGTGTTGCGAAGCAGGAAAAGATGACATCACCCTTACACTGTGAGAGTGGACGGGACAGAATACGTTTGGATGGAGAGGCATCCTGTGAATCACAAACTGAAACAAAACAAGACTGCCCAGTCATAGACAGCCTTTTTACATGCGATATATGTTGCCAAACATTTAAACAGCATATCTGTCTTAGGATGCATTTAAAAACTCATCGAGGTGATGGACCATACACTTGTGATGTATGCAGTAAAATATACAAACTCGCCAAGACTTTCCTGAACCACATTTTGATTCACAACATCAATAATCAGTTTGATAGTCAAATATATGATCAGGGTTTTCACTCAAAATCACGAAGTAAAGGTCATCAAAAACGTGTACTCAGGAGTCAACGAAAAGGAAAAACCAAAGAAGCAGCACATACAAATCACTCATGTGAGTTTTGTGACTGTTCTTTTCAAGACTTTGAGCAATTAAAAGTACATGTAGCCACCCATCAACAAAAGTCACCAACATCAATAAATACTCAATGCAATCCCTCTCATTCATCAACACCAAAACGAAGAGCAACAAGGAGTGAAACGTTATCCAGTCCAAGGCAAATAGATAACCAAAACGCATTGGAACAAAGCCCTACAGAAGTACCAAACCTGACCGTTTGTGAAGAAAAATCAAAAAGAAAGAGAAAATTAGAAGAACCTGTGTCATTGAAAGGAGACAGGAACACGAAAGTGTTGAAAACTCTTCCAGCATGTCACCAATGTGTTGAATGTGGTGAAATCTTTACAGAAGAACCCCTCTTACGTAAGCACCTGTTGGAACATTTGAAGAAAGAATTCAAAATTTGTTGTGGCGAATGTGGCATGAAATTTACAAATGATTCACAATTGAAAAAACACACAACTGAGAAACACACGAAAATTCCCTGCAATAAATGTGATAGATGGTTGACACGCGAATATATGCGGAGGCATTCGAAAATCCACAACGAAGATGATCTGTATGAGAAAAAACCTTTTCAATGTGATGTCTGCGATAAGGTATTCGGATTTGCTTGCTCATTGAAAGTTCACATGAACTTTCATAACCCAAAACAATCATTTGACTGTGAAGTTTGCTGCAGAAAATTTATCAAACGTGAACACCTTGATATGCACTTTAATATCCACACACAAGCCATCAGTCTTACCCAAGTGGGTCAGACTGATCGTGTGTGCCAGGGAAATTCAGGAAAGACCGATACAGTGCTAAGTGTTGGAAAAGCAAGTGAAAAACAGAAAAACGATACCTTGTCCTCTGAAGTCCAAATTTTATCAAAAGGTAATATTTGGAAATGTGATGTATGCAAAAGGGTGTTTTGGACTAACTATCGTTACAAGAAACACATATTGATTTGCAAACGGAAGTCTAAAACGGAATGTCAGATCTGTCCCAAAAAGTGTGTTGGACATTCGAGACTGCAAATTGACAAATCTCATAGATGTGATGAGTGTGGACAAGTCTTGCATGGGGAGACTACATTCAGGAAGCACTTATTGGAACATTTCAAGAAAGTCTTTGAATTTCACTGTGACGAATGTGGCATGAAATTTACAAGTGAATCCAAATTACAGCACCATACTACAGAGAAACACACGAAAGTTCCCTGTACTGAATGTGATCAATTGTTCACACCAGAACATATGCGGCGCCATTTGAAAGTCCATAAAGGTAATGGAATATCCAAGAAAAGTCCTTTCCAGTGTGATGTTTGTGACAAGGTATTCAGTGTATCAAGATCATTAAAAAAGCATATGAATTTTCATTATCCAAAAGAAACCTTTAGTTGTGAAGTTTGTTGCAGAAAATTCACCAATTTTTGGCATCTAAAATACCATATGAAAACCCACCCTCAAATGCAAGCATTAAGTCTGAACCCTACAAACCATCTTGATGCTGTTTGCAAGGAAAACAACGTACAAACAGATCAGTTATCAGGTGACGAGAAAGAAAGTCAACGAACAAGTGTTGAAACTTCCCCTCCATTACGAGTATCTGTGACAGATCAGTTATCAGGTGACGAGAAAGGAAGTCAACGAAAAAGTGTTGAAACTTCCCCTCAATTACGAGTATCTGTGAAAGAAAACCACATTTCTGCTTGTGAGATGTCTGGTATCCAAAGAAAACAAGTGGATCTTCTAAGCAAAAATCAGCAGTTCAAGTCGGCCAGTAACAAACTAAGTTCAAAAGACCATACGATCTCTAACAAAACAGGAAAGGTCGACAAACTAAGTTGTGACACTAAAACAGTTGAAGTCATGACTAGAGCTAAAGCCAACGCTTGTCGTAAAAATGTGTCTAAAATTGATGCAGAAAGAAGTGACAATAAAGCCTCAGCCAGAAAGAAGAAAGTACAAAAATACAGTAACAAGACAAACAATTGTGAAAAGATGGACCAATGCAACAAAGGTAGTGGTGAGAATGAAAGAATTACTACTGAAGAAGGAAACACTATCGTAATGCTTGAGTCGTGTAAAAAGACTTGCTCACGAAAAAAGGACATAAAGGGGAGGATTAAGCAAAATCGTTCTTCTACGATTCGTAAAACAGCTTTGAAACTTGGCAACAGGAAAAAGATGAGCAAACGGGAGCCTAAACCTCCATCAACTCAGCAGAGGACTGTTACCATCACCAAACATTCCTGTGGTGAATGTGGTGAATCATTCACTGAAAAAGAGCTGATCGACATCCACATGATAAAGCATTTGTCTGAACTGTACACTTTCCAGTGTGATATTTGTAGTACTAGGATGCTCACTAACCTAGGTTTGAGCAAACATGTTTTGAATAACCACACTGAAACACCTTGTGCATTATGTGGTCAGATGTTTTATTCTGTGAAAGTATTGAGAAAACATGCCTTATCTCATTCCGATAAGTCGAGCAATGATAGTTTAGCCAGCAAGGAAAAAAACAGAAAGGCCCTCTTCTATCAACAACGACGAGCGGAAAAGCACGAGTACTACAATCGATATTGTTCCGGAACACAAACCTTTGCATGTCCAGTTTGTGAGAGACAGTACGATCGTTCTGCAGCATTATTATTCCTTAGTCATGTGAAATACCACACGAAATGGCTAAAAGTTGAGCAGTCTACCGAAAGAGACATTTTAAGCAGCAAAACTGGTGACGAGTTGACTACTGACACAGCTAGTGTCGAAACAATAGATAGCCAAAACATGAATGCTCAGAATAGTATTTATATGGGACCGGAGACCAAAGGTACCAATGGTTCAACAATTCATCAAAATTCTGTCAATCTTCAAGATACGAAGACAGAAGATTTCTGGAATTCTTCAGGACAATTACAAGGAAACATGGATGCCCTTGCACCAGAAACAAGTTTAAATGATAAATCAAGTTTTGAACCACTCAATCAAGTGAATGCACCTTCAACAGGTACAGAAGATTTGAAAAACGTCCCTGGTGATCTTTTAGCAAACATGCACGAGGAACAAACAGCAGCTCCTTATGGTGGCGAAATACAAGTATGGACAGTGAAGAAATTATTCCAGTGTGTACGATGTAAATTGGAATTCAAAAAAGAATATTATTGGAAACAACATAACAACGTGTGTTCTGATGAAATGATGTGTGATCATTGTGGAAAAGTATTCATGGGCAAAAGGCAGTTGCAATTGCATATGCGACATGACCACCTTCGAAAAGTGCCGCGTGTATGTCACATATGTGGTGATATTTGCAATAGTGACTATGCTTTAAATATTCACAATCTGAAGAAACATTCATCTGTGGAAAAGAATAGCAAAGACCGAAAAAAACATCACCTGTGTGAGCAATGCGGAACAGTATTTAGTGCTAAACGTTTACTATGGAAACATCAGCAATTAGTTCATAATAGGAAAGGACATTCCTGTGACATTTGTGGAAAGTCCTTTGTTCACGAAATAGTCATGAAAAGACACATGGAAGCTCACAAAATAGCTACGGACAGATCCGCTCTTCAAACACCAGTTGCTATTTCGAGTACTTGTGACATATGTGGGGAACGAATGATGGAAAGAAGTATGAAGAAACATAGGCAGTCTGTACACAATATAACAAGATGTGACACATGTGGAGATGATGTTCTCAGCGACGCCTATCTGGAACATAACAGAACGCATATGACGCTGTGGAATTGTGACACGTGCGGGAAACAATTTCAAAGCGCAAAAACCGTTGCAAAGCACAAAGCAATTTTCCACATCAAGAAATCGTGCGATCTATGTGAGTTTGTGTGCGAGAGTAATCAACAACTGACCTACCACACAATGACGCGTCATTCAGCCAGGAAGATGTGCAGTTTATGCAGCAAGTCATACAAATCCGCAAAATATCTTCGTATACATATAGATATTGTTCATACAAAAAACAGTATAATCACGTGTCATATTTGTGGTAAGAAATCAGACAAATATAAAATCGAGCGACACATGAGAAAACACGGAGATTTACCTCAGTGTCCTGTATGTTGCAAGAAGTTTCTTACGAATAAACGAATTGAACGACATATTTGGGAAATGCACCGGACATCGACATGTGATGCTTGTGGTAAAGAGTTTACCAACGGTCTTCTGAAACATCACAAAAAGAAATGTTTGAATATACAAACCAACAAGATGCCTGAGGTATTTAAATGTCAATTCTGCGGAATAATTTGCAAAGATCTTGTAAAGCTCAAAATACATTTGGGAAAGCATCTCATTTCAAAATCCCATGCATGTACTAAATGTGATAGAAAGTTTGACAGCGCATTGAAATTGACCCACCATCAAAGAGTACATACGATTATTGAATGCAAGGACTGTGGAGAAAAATTCGAATCGCGATGGAAGCATCGCCATTTACGAAAAAAATGTAAGTCAAGTGACAACACCAATCGCTCTGTGGACAACGATGCAGCATTAGTAGACTGTGACATTTGTGGGAAAGGTTTCAAAACCAAAAATCAAGTACAAAGACATATGTTTTCACATACAAGAGCTGTGTATGCATGTCAGCTTTGTAAATTCACTACTAAAAGTCAAAGCAGGTTTGACAGACATGGAAACACACATAAAAAGAAGAAAAAGTCTGAACCTCCAATTAAAAAGGAATATTCAAGTGATTGCAAAAAAAAGAAGACTTTTAATAGGACCTGCAGTATTTGTAACAAAGAAATAAATGATAACTCGACATTTCAACGTCACATGACCATGCATACTGGAGTTTACGCATTTGAATGTAATATTTGTGGTAAGGGTTTCAAAACCAAAATCTCATACAGATACCACTTAGGTGCGCATTTAGTTAAAGAGGAAAAGATGGAGGATTCTAACAAACCCGACGAAAGCGTTTAACAAGCGAGTTCTTTAGACATGTGCAATTGATCAACTTCATGTTAAGTACTAGATGAAATGGTGCTATGGTATGTTAAAAGTCATAGTGATTGTTTCCTGTTTGGTGGCAAACACTTAAATTGATGGTAAATGAAGGGTTTATGCTACATTATGCACTACAACATGTAATTTGTTGATAGAGATATATCCCATGATGTGTAAACAAACTAAGAAAATGTATATGGTTGTTTGACTGTTTTATTTAACCCTTTCACCCCTATGTAATTTAAGTTAACTCTTCCATGCATTGATCTGGATAAGTCCATTATGGTCTACAGTGGTGAAAGGGTTAAAATTGAATTTTCTTTGAGGCTTTTTATACTGATTCGTTATCGCCACTTTTTTGCACGTTGCAATGTAACATTGTGAAATGTATCGCTACACAATTTACTGTCTGAACGGTATAATTCAGATAATGTATTTTTCGCCTGTTTGAAGATCAAGTGATATTATGTTTTGGTGCGGTGTCCCACGTCCTCCTGTCAAGTTTTCAATTAAAAGACAAATGTTGATGTCACATGCATGTCTTGAACGTTCTACAAATGGAGAGTAACCAGATCTAGAGGGTTCCTCGGACCTTATTGGGGAATAATGCGTAACAGTTTAAAAATAGAAACCATGGGTACACTAGAAAACAGAAGGGTATGGACCCCTTGAAAGTAAAACGTTGCAGATTGATAGGTGTGTCTCTTCTCCAGTATTGATGAAAGGGTCCAAAGAGTCTCAATCGGTTATGAGTGAAGTGAGTAAGCCTGGTTACTGAAGGACCATGGTGAGTTTATGCCATACCGCAGCGTCCGTCGTCCGTCCGTCAACTTTTCAACTGCTTTATGGATTTTGACTAAATTTGGCCTGGATCATCCTTTGGTAAAGGGGACTATAATTAGTATAAATGGAGGGTGTGGCTTCTCTGGGTGCAGAGGGGCGGGGCCCAATAGCGGAGTTTTAAATCTTTAAAATGTTCTTCTGTACTATTGGAGAGATTTCATGCGATAAGAATAATTTCCCATGGTTACTTCATTTTCCACGTGAGCGATATAGGTCCTCTCGGCCTTTTGTTTTTACAAAGGGTTCCCGATACACGGGGTGTCAACTTTGAATAATTCGATTCAGTTTACTTTTTAAATGTAAGTGAAGGGTTTCACCGAATTTGATCTTAAGATCAAGGGTTGCGGAGGAGGAGATAGGAGTAGGGTGACAAGAAATTGATGCTTAATAAATGACGTATTAGATCTTTTGACCATTTTTAATGACAAAATGTGTCATTATGTATCATAACTTTCTGACGTAACGTTATTAAAGTAGTTTGCATCACAATATAAATAATGTATATAAGAAAAGATTAGTAAATATTCCCTACAGATTTTTATGTGAATTATATTTATGCTGTTGTAGATGATAAATGTTTTTACATCCTTCATTTTGTGATCAGTTTACGTATCATGTTACACATTTTCCATGTTAAAAATGTACAGGTCCCGTTCTCGATACACGTATATTGTCTGCACGTATAGATGATATCAACAAAATTACAAGCTTTTTACACGACCCTTGCGGTTGAAACAAGTATACTGGCCTGCTGTTTTAATGAAAATCAAGAGAATCACGTGGAGGCGGTAAAATCTACAGGCTTTCTACTTTTGTAGCTCTTGTAATTTGAATACCAGATACCATCGATTTTGTTGGGACATGTTTAAGTAGCACAAAACATTATGTGTATCAGGAACGTAACCTTTGGGTTCTAGGATGTACATGTTTCCAGTACAACGTGTTAACTCATTCACCCCTGAAGACACATTTAAACTCTTCCAAATCAAAGGCAGGAATAGTTCATTATGAGAGTTCAGGGGTTAATGATTTAAACACGACCTTGTAGCTGGATTTTTGTCTGACTAGGTGAACACAAAATAATAGTTGAATTATTAATTATCTATAGTTGCTGTAAGTTGTAAATGTTTAACAAATGAATAAAGGTTAATGATTCATTTTCCGCTTTTGTTTCTACATTGTACATATGTACACTTTATGCATGTATTTACATTCTTCTGACTCTTAAGTACTACTGACGAATCATTACGAGGACGAAATGTCCACATGGCACAGTTAAATGTTGAATTTGTTCGACTTTTCTTTATCGAAAAATTAAAATTTTAAAGAAATATTTCCTCACTTCGCAGAATGCACATGAGTATTTCTCACATTCCATATTGAGGTTTACTATTGTCCCTGGTTATGCATAGTGAATTTTGGGACTGAGCGGAAACCCAAGATGACCGATAGGCGGCCATCTTTGATTAAGAAAGATCAAGTTTGTTACCACTATTTCTGAAAAGGCATTGAGGGAACTTTTTATAATTTCACTCCAAGGTCCGTCATAGTCGATAGTTACTGTATGTATAAGTAAGATATGGTCCCCAAAAGACACATATTCTTTTCACGTAACTTTACGACGCTATCCAAATACGGATGGATGTTATTGAATTATTAAGTTGCTGTTGCCATGTTTAATGGAGTCCAACTGTGAATTCAAAATGTGATGGCTGCTGACAGCCTATTTGGTGAACCATTGCCACAGCACGCGACATCAATTAATGACAAGTTGCGCAGTATCATTACAAACTTGTAATCAAAGTAATGAGCTGGATCAGCTACCAAAAGGAATTTATTGAAGCAATGTCTTAAAACACTGCTTCCTTTGATATCCTCAATTTCGAACATGTCATTGGCCGAGTCAAATGTTCCAGTGTGTTTCATAGTGTTTGATCAATGTTTAATTCAAAAGATTATTGTAAGCAAAAAAATGACAAAATTTTATCTTTTTTGGCGCTGAAGATCACGCAGTTATGGGGTTATCTTTTGGAGTTCATTTTGGAGTGTACAGTATAACGAATAAAGTAACATTGGACAATTTTTTATCAGAATAAAACAGTTATGCTACTCATTGTACGTTTGTAAAACTTTCACAAAGTACCGATAAAAGAAAGTCTTGAAAGATTTTCAACACATATAACAAATAATTCTGTTACAAGACTTGATGTTTTGTGCACTAAAATCACAAAATTGTCATTAATTCTGAAGTTTGAACTCCTTCATGCAGTGATCACTGCCCGCTTTCATTAACAGAAATGAAATGAAAAGATCTATAAGTAAACATATACCACCTGATTAAGCTAGTTTGGGTATTATTGAAAACCAAAAACACTTTGTTAGTTAGGAACCTTTACTTTGCCATGTCTACTAATCAAGACGATGTTAATACTCTTCCAGACAAAATCAAGATTTCTGATTGCAAAGCAATAACTGTAAATTGGATTAATACATTTGCTGATATAAGATCTCGCTGAAGGTATTAGGCTTTGGCCCTAAACTCCAGCAACATAATTTCATAATAGTAATTGGGAAGTATTTAAAATCAAAGAAACAGTTATTTGAAAATTGTAAATTGTGATGCCTTTGGGGTCCATAAACGGTCCAAATCATACATACCCATGGCTTGTAGATATATTAATGAATATGAAAAAAAAATCGAACCAATTATACAAGATACAAATGACTTCCTATCAACAATAAGATTCATCAGTTTGGAAATATACTTTCTAACATGTACGTACATGTGTTTAACGTGTCGCAACGTTTCAAGACCGACTGGTCCCTTTGTCAAGCTATGACTCATACACTTGTGTTGTACGTTTTGCAAAATATGTGTATGAAAATTAAATAAAAAATAAACACCATGAAAGCTTGAAAATAGTGTAGATGCAAAAAGGCTTGTGTTATGTTTCCTTGCAGTTTTCTAATCAGTCAGGTTTTGTCTCAAGTATTAATACCCACAAAGCGAAAATTGTTTTAAATTGTATCACATTATTTGCTGTTACGAGAATCCTAGTAATAGCCATAAGCAGACAAATCCCAAATAACCTTTGGAGAAAGATATCTACATATGTATAATATTCAAAGTTTATGGCAGGAAAGATGAGAACGCAATGCAGTATGTATTAAAATCAAAGGAAATCGTATTGGTGATATAGATTTGAGAATATATGTGGACGTCAAATTATATGCTTTGTAGGATCACAAATAATATGTTAACTCAAAGCAAATTGAGTTATGATACATTTATCAAAATCAACAGCATTGACATGCTATCATTTGGCATTCATAAAACATATGAATGTCACTGGGATTACTGGGGCAGGAGTGTCTTGTCTCTGTAAATGTGGCATGGAACTTGAAGATGTAATTGGACAATCACAGTTCAATCATAGCCGTATACATTCGGTAGGGTTATAATTAGATAGTGACAATATTATGATAATATAATTGTTTGATATGACAACTTAATTGATTGTCTGGGGATATTTTGGACACACTGGATTACATTAAATGTTCTCCGCCAGGGGGCGGAGTATAGCACAATGGTACATAACAGTTTATTTACTCGTTTGTGTATACCTTATGATATATATACCTCGTAACCTAAATGTATACATATACCAAACACACATGTGTATAATTCTACACACATACAGTAAAATATATTAGTACCATCAAGAAATACAGAACTGTAACTATACACATTTCTTTAGTACACGTAAGTACCACATACCCACCTACTATATAACATATCATCATTTACACGTGTATAGTAGTACACATGTGTACCAAGTATGCATGTACCTAAGTGCATATGTTTACAACATACAGTTGTGTATACTATATACCAATACACACGAACAATACTACACGTTTGTACATATCACATACAAATATACAATAGTACACATGTGTACCACATATACATGTACCATAGTGCATATGTTTACAGCATAAAATACAGTTATTTATAATATATACCAATACACACAAACAATACTACACGTTTGTACATATCACATACAAATATACAATAGTACACATGTGTACCACAATACAAATACAGATGTACATATTTGTAGATTTGTATATACATGTACAGCAGTACCAAAGTGCAGCAATACACATGTACAGTTAAACACACACGTGCATCTATGCAAATGTTCAGTAATTCACATGTGTAACATATACACATGAAGTATAGTACTCACACGTGCACCAATACACATATTCAGTTATTCACATGTGTAACATATCCACATGAAGGGTAATACACACACGTGCACTAATACAAATATTCAGTTATGCACATGTGTAACATATACACATGTACAGTAATATACACACGTGCACTAACACACAAATTCAGTTATTTACATGTGAAACACATACACGTGTAGAGTAGTACACACAATGCTCCACATACATTGACTTAGGATTGAAATACTTTAAGTAGTGGTTGTTATAAAATCCATTTACGTAGGAACAAAATTAATGTACGTGTTGAAGTCGAAAACCACGGAAATGGAAGGTTTAACGATTAAATAGAATCGGAAGAAGTAATTAGCTGTCAGAATAGCCATGATAAGGTCGACCACCGGTCAACAAATATTTAATTTGTGAAAGGGATAAGGGTAGCATAGTCAACAGGGAGGAATATTGTACCTCTGTAAAATTGTTTTGGTGTATTCATTCTAATGAAATTATTAAATATACGTATACATGCTCTTGGAGTGTTTGACAGATGTACGTAAAGTGAGTAAATGGAATTGAAATAGGGTTTGTTTACAATTCTATTCGCTTATTCTCTGGCTGACTTCATACATTGTATGTCATCAATAGATAAGTATATGTTGATATCGGTTTTATTGTCACAGGCATGTCAACGCATGATGTTCCTACACAAGTAAACAGTAAAACAATACAAAGAAGCATATAGCACAGGTTTATCATAGTATCTTATTTTCAAAAAAAGAGAAACGTGTACATGTAATAATATAGCAATTCGTCAATAGAAGACAATGGGCATGAGACATGGGGAGATGTGCTTGGTAAGTGAGACACAGCTTGACACGAGGATGAGTGAGAGAATTACAGAAACATATTTTTCATTTCGAAATATTTTATTAAATCAAATGATTCAATGGGAATTTGCCAACAGGCTATGCCTATACTGTACAAGCCCTCTACCTTGGATTGCATACATTTCAAACAATAACATAATTATAATTTAGACATTAACATATTAGCACTGGCTTGGAACATTAAATAGTACT
>JAUMHH010170980.1:0-16200 GCA_032359455.1 Chlamys rubida | reverse complement strand
ATAGAGAGGGGGCACAGAATATTTAAAATCTATAAAATGTACCCCCAGTTTTAACAATGCAGGGGGAACACTGATAAAATATAATCCATAATGATGAATTATATTGCTATTAACATTTCTTGGAAAAAAAAATTCATGATATGAGAACGAAGGCGTTCCTTCAGTTTGATGTGAGGGTATGGTTGTGTAAAGGGTCGAAAAGAGGCTTTCAAGATTGATAAAAAAAGATTATCAATTTTTTCAGATTCCACATTATATTGAAATGATATTTTTTGTTGTGTGAAGTAAAGTGCGTTTTTCAACGCTAATAAATAAAAGGTTTTGTCGCCGACTGTCGTGGATTTTATTTAAATTAAGTGCGGTGTACATTTGTATGTTGCTGATATTTTACGGGGATGTAGCGTTTAGCCAGGGATAGCGTATTTAGACTTATTTAAGCTACAACATGTAGATCTGTCATCTGTTTCAAATTCCAACAAGTCTAAAATGAATGGTTTTTGACTGCAAGTGTTTTGCAGCGAGCCTGTTTGGTCAGTGGGACGGATTTACAAAGGTGAAAATTGTATAGTAAAACAACAAGTCCGAGATAAAGTGGTCATGTCTCAAAAACCGCTTTAACGGGAATTTTTGAAAATACTATTAACATTAACAATTAAGATAATCCTCTTCCACGATGCTTTTTTCCTTCAATAGCGTTACTGTTGACTTCAGAAAAAAACCTTGAAAAAGCATGAAACAGCTGAACCTCTTTTACCTTAAATTTGGCATGAAATTGACCTCTCCTCTGGCTGCTTCTCCAATCTGTTACACGAGCTACTAAACTTTACAAAATAAAACTGCCTTCTCCGTATGTTAACAGATCACAACTGGCACTTATAGTCGACGATTCGTTACACGTTTTGCAGTTAGTCGGAATTTGTTTTACATGTATAATTATGCACCTGTTTGTAGAGTTGTAAAGTTGACACAAAAAAATCAAAGTTGTTGACGACGGATTTGTTGTTGCGATATTAACGAAAGTGGGTCACCAAACCAATTAGCTGTCGGTGTACCAGAATGAAATGAGATTACTAGAGGCGGTCGTGCCAACACCCTATACTCTGCTCTGAAACATAGCGGTTTATAAATTACCAGTAACTACTTATATAGTTTATATACGTGTAGCATTTTTATCGATCGTTTAAACAGCATAAAAAACAGTAAGCATTCTTTATTTAAACTGCATGCACAAAGTTGCACCAATTTTCTCAATCTTGTAGTTGCACAGATTTCTAATTTACAAAAACGTTGATGCTCTCGACTGCGTCAGGCGCTCGACTACGCCTAGAGCCAAAAACCGTCACAATTATATTGTAATTGATTGGGAAAAGGTTTAAATTGTTTGCGCAATTACTGTGCATGTTGCACCACTCTGAGTAATGTCATGGTCTGAACTCTTTATCGGACAGTTGTATTTAGTTAGTCTCTAATCAGTGTCGTTCACACTTCTCCCACTCCCCCACTCCCACGTCAATAACCACAATGTATTCAACAAGACAAAGTTCAATGTGCATGTAACGAGATCAATGTGATGCATTTTATAGGCATATCATGCTTGTAGAGAAGATAAACGCATTTTAACATCACTTACATCTGAGATATACGATGGCCCATATCGGCAGTCAAATTACTATTACTACTCTAAAGGCATTGCACTTTGACAAACTGTACATGACTGTTTACTCTTTATTGATGTTGTACACACGCGTCCGCAGCTGCCACCAGTTCAAATTAATTGAACAACACAATAAGCACATTTATATTTACACTTTATATACAACACAAGTATTTTATATTATTAATGCGTCATAGAATACACAAGAGTGTACAAGTGTTCACCATTGTGAACGCAATCTCTCCACTCCAAGCTCAACTGTAAACCTATACACAGACCTAAAACTACAGCTAAAACTACTATTCTTACTAAATTCCTTATTCTCCAACTTTCTAACTCTCCTCTATGTCTCTAGACCTCTTAACACGGTCTCCCTAACTTAACCTTCTTTATTCAACTCTCCAACTCTACTCTCTAACTCCACTCTCCAACTCAGCTCTTTCTTTTTCTCCCAAACTTAAACTAACTTATTATCAGTCCCTTTAGCAAAATCCTGCTACATTAACAATGTTGATAAGTGGGCAAAATCCTGCTAAATTTGACCCCACGGTCGGCATCAGCCTTGATGCTGGAGGCACAAACACTACGTCACATCAATCAAGCGTAAACTGTCAAAACACGTGTGTACACCATCAATAAAGAGTAAACTGGCATGTACATTTTGTTAAAACACGTGCGTACAACATTTATAGAGAGTAACTTGCCATGTACAGTTTGTCAAAAAGGGGATGTACAACGTCTTTAAAGAAGTAATAGTAATTCGACGGCTGATATGGGCCATCGTAGAGATAGGAGAACGCACAGTAATTATATAATTTTTAGATAAAACGTTCGATCACAAGCCTGCATGTGTATACTGTCTAAGCAGTTTGTACCATATTCTTGTAATTTCGTTGACATTTAATATTGATGCCACGTTTACAAAGTCACGAAAGTCCGTTAATGTATGTATATTTGTATTTACAGGGGTGAAAGATTAGAGAAAGGTTCAACATCTCACCGAACAACCCAGCCTGGTTTATATCTGGACAGCGTATACTTACTGTGTGTATATAAACTTAACATTCGGTGACCTTATTTTAACAATGAGTGATCATTTGGATATCCAAAAGCCGCTGAACGACCATGGTAATGGCCTGGAGAATGGAAAGAATCCTGCTTCCAAGAAGACCAGTAGCCAGACTGTGGGGGAATTCGTGCCTCCTGATGGAGGGTGGGGATGGGTGGTGTGCTTCACATCAATGCTCACCAATGGCACAGTGTTCGGAGTCATCAATACATTCGGAATAATATATGTGGTGATGCTGGATGAATATGCCAACGGTGACCCAAATATTTCCCTGAAAACATGTAAGTTGTAATACTGTTTGTTTTAGAACTACCTGTTTAATAGTCAGTTAAGATAATATATCTATATACATAGTACCAAGGATTTTGGTTTTTGATTCGCCTTCTGTATATACCACGAGTAAGTACATCGACAGTCGATACTGTATATAGTACAGTAATAGTTGTTCTTAAAAGATTATACATGTATCTATGAAAGAATCCGTAAACTATTGATTTCCCAATATGTTACTGTATAATAATTACCCTATTGCCTCTAAGGGCTGTTTGACCACACATGACCATTCACATTACATTAATTAAGGTATTAAGTCCTTGATTGAATAAGGTAATTTCACTTTCATAAATATTGCAGACATAAGTTGTACGCCCTGGACTTAGACTCATTTAGTTTATATATATATAGTTACAGTAAAATGCTGTTTTTGATTAAATCGAGTTGAACATTTGACTCCATATGTCAGTAAATTAAATTAAATTGGTATGTTGGGTCCTCAATGTCCCGAGCTTGAGGTTGAGGAGAGTCGTCAGCACCCATTATCTTGGAGGATAATCATTATATTCGACTATTATCAAATCTACACATATTAATGATAACATTAATAACATGTGTGCAGTTTTCATTTGATCATGGTTTTATCATTGTGAAACGGTATTCATTATGTGAAAATGCTGTCAAAGTGCTGTTAAAAATGTGTTAATGTTTAAGTTGATGACGTGAAAATGTTGTAAAACACTTTATTTCGTTTCTCATAATGAACCAAAAGATTTGTGTAATTCCAATATTAAATTTATTTACCTTTAATTATTACATAGCTTATGATTAAACGTTTATACATAATTTAGTTTATACGTGTCCGCGGTCTTTCATGTAAATGTGCACGTGCACGAGACGTCAGCAGACAAGAGAAGGTGACATTTACGTCTGGTATTTGACTTTATCAAATATCACAACTATTTGATAACATAATCAGTAACACAGTGCGATAGCAACATTGATAGATAACCTTCATGTCAATCATGTTATACGAATAAATTGTATAGTTTGTGTAAAGGAAATATACATTCGTATACTTTAACTTACCATCGCATCCCGAATTATGTACAGTTGGTACTGACATGACTTTAGCGCTGTCAGGTCTCGGTGTTTTTGTAAAAGTTTTCAGATTATGTCATGTATTAGTACATGCCGTCCACAAGAAAGAAATTCTTATCGCTATCTTGCTACATTTGTTCCCAATGTATGCGAATGCGTGTTTATTGTAAATGTTCATATTTCTCTAAATTACTACATGTTCGTAGTCCTTAAAGATGTGAATTTATCATCATGACGATGTTTCATTAATACTTCTTTGAAATAGATTTATATACAGCAGCTCAATTTATAATAATAATTTCGTGCTTATGTTTTTAATTTCTTTGTTGCCCTGCGTACAGACGAACGTGATCTAGAATATATGTGTGGAGCTGATACTTTAACTAGATTCAATAAATGTTTAGAAAGTGCAGGACATATACTACCTCTGCTATATTTAGTCTGTCCTTGATACAGATTATGGTAATGCGATACCCAGTTGAACGTCTAATGCATACAAATAGCATACTTGACATTTTAGACACCTGAACTGTAAGGTAAACTTGCCTTGGTGTCTATAATGTGTAAACAAACAACGATACTTCATGTTTATGTACTTAGTTGCAAATAAGAGAAGCCATAATGTTGGTCAGTGAATATTTCTAGTGACCAGACTTGGGGTCAAATCCAAAAACATTGATCTCATTTTGTTATGAATAAACAAATATTGAAATAAAAGTATTCTCACAAACACTGATCATGTTGCATTACCTTCATAAGGACCAATATATCCCCCCTTTATTTCAGACTTATCTTTAATGTTTAAAGCGTTATATATGAATCCAGCCCTATGTATTTTAGAATACTTTTCATATCTGAGATATGATGCTGTTTACAAGGAAATCTTCGCTGCAGTTGATTTGTTTACCTCTTTTACCCTCTGTAATGAAAATGAGGGCGAACATATAACGAATATAAGTACATAAAAACACATAGTAATATCTGTGAAGGACGAAAGTAACACTGAGTTGAAATTGATTTTACCACTGAAGGGCAAAAGTTTTCCTGTATAAAACGTACGTGTCCTCCTCTGATTATGTTAATTCAGATTAGGATCGGATTGTCCATATATCAGGGCAGTTTCTTAACCTGAACAAACTATACCACAGTATCCTAAGCATTTGATCTGAATTGTTGGGTGCTTATGATCACTAATGAGTGGTGCAAAAGTGGTCCCTTAAATACTACACTGTATGAATGAACCTCAATAGATATTTCATGAAAATATATCTTGATGCTGATCTATATCTGTATGTCCGTGATACTTAACTTAACACACAGCAGTGTCACACAGCAGTCCACGCTTAACACTTATCTTTGTTGAAATGTAGTTCAGTGTGTCCCCCTGGTTTACATTGTGAGCTACAGACCTCCTATAACCTTGACACTATTATTGACGTCTGAATGGGCTTGTACTTGTAATCGTGGCGTATTTATGAGTCAATAAACTTCAATTTTTGGGGACTTTGACATTTTCGCTTAACGACTGGGTTACATCTATTTGTACACCACTATAATTTAAAATCTTGATTAAATTCAACGAATACTACTTGGCAAAGGATTTTCATCGAAATCATTGTTATAATTAATGAACGTCTTTTGTTTCTACATTATTCTATATTTTAAACATAAAAATGCTAAATTATTTATAGTATGCACAGTGCATTGTAACAGTATAGACTGTTTGTTACAGTAAAGAGTATAAAGTCTTACAATTCCGGTCTCTGGTTGCAGCGGTAACCTGAAAAGTGGTTAAAATAACCTATCATAGGGATTTTCCCCATCTATCAGCAGCTTAAGTTACAGGCTTGCAAGATACTTATTCATAAAACCAACGTGAATAAAGTCACGTATACTTGAAAGGGTGCACGTTGAGGGTAATGTTAAAAGCAATATGTTTGAACAATAAGACCTGGAATAAAAACGCATGAAAATGTATACTTAAGAATATATGAATATTAATATAAGCTAATAACTTCAAATATTAAATGGAAAACATATTGCAACCGCTGCATATGTTTACTAATACAAGATCATGCGTACATTACTAACCATGGTACAGTTGTTTACCAATACGAAGGAAGACATACAATGCAGTTGTGTACTGGTACAAAAGAACTTGTAGATAACCATGTAGATCTAGGTTTTTTACTCCAAATGTCAGTCAAGTTAATAACATTGCTTTTCTAAATCTCATACAAAACAAAATGTTCCTAGTTGCATCACATCGCGGAGGCATACTAATATATCTGGTTTCTCTGGTTTCTTCGCTTGTTTTGTTTTGAAGGAGGAGTGGAGGGGGTTACTGTAATCAGATCATCAGATGGACTGAATATATTTTTAAGTATATTTCGCTCTTCTATTTAGGCTGCAAATATAGCGAAAATGTAACCGAAATTTAAGAATCATGCATGTATTACCTTTATTTTAGAAATACGGTTATTTCACTGTTAAATGTTCTTGTTTTCATGCTTTCATATGTGAATGAGATTGGTTTCATCTCTTTTAATATATTTTTTGCAGCCTTTGTTGGTTCTGTGTGTACGGGTGTGACATTTTTGATGTGCATTGTATCCAGTATTCTGAGTGACAGAGTCGGGATCCGACCCGTTGCTGTGACGGGTGCAGTGTTGGGAATGTTGGGTCTAATAATCAGCGCCTTTGTGAAACAACTAGAGATTCTTTATTTAAGCTATGGAGTATGTCTTGGCGTTGGTGCGGCCTTCTCATATTCCCCATCTCTTGTGATTCTCGGACATTACTTCAAAAAACACATGGGACTTGTGAACGGAATGGTGGCATTTGGTAGTGCCTTATTTACCATAGCTTTGTCATTAGGACTTCCGAAGATGTTAGAAGTATTAAAAATCAAATATACTTTTCTTGTTCTCGCGGGATTATACTTCATTCTCATCCTCGGTGCTTTGACCTGGAAGCCTTTAATACAGAAAGACAATCTTGCAGCAATGGCGTTGTCGACAGAGAGCGTGTACGAACATTGCAATGATTGTTGCACATGGACAAAAACGTTTTTAAATGTTCGGATATTCCGGAACAGAGCTTACGTTATGTGGTGCCTTTCTCTTGGTGTCGCACTTATTGGCTACTTTGTTCCTTTTGTACATTTGGTAGGTATTTCATTTCTCATATTTACATATTTTTTCAAAGTAATGTTACCCTTCTACCACAATATGTCGTTTGGTGTTTTATGTTTATGACATGGAATATTTTGCTAGTACTTTAAATTTCTTCCATATTGTTCACATTAAACTCTGCCAACTGTTTCTGTACACATTTGTAAAGGCTTGAATTCACGTTTCACTTAACTAATGTGTCTTAGGCTAAAAAGAAAAAAATGCGTGATACTTCAGTTTGCAATCATTGCTCAATGCGTCTTTGCTCGAAAATAGGACAAGAAATTGTCTGACAAAGGTTAGCATAGTAATATGTTCTAAAAGTATTGTTTTCTCCTTGAAAAAATGAAAGTAATAGTATTTATTTATTACTGGTAAAATTAAGATTTTAGAATCTGATTTTCATTATCAATCTAGTATATGAAAAACCGTAGACACGTACATTGTAGCAACATATTCACGTATAGCTAAATTTCAGTGAAACTGCAATTAAACATAATTAAATCAACCCTACAGTGCTATGGCCATCCATCAGTAAACAAGTTATTTAAAACATTATGGAATGTCAATGAATTATTGCCGTGGAAATTTCCATTGGTAGGATGATCTTGGCCGTCATTAGCTATCACATGATGATAATACTGATATGACCAGTGATAACAGGCATACACTTGCCTGGTAGTTAGTTCTCTATTTTGTTGTCAGTACAAGATTTTATTGAACGTTTTTCATAAATCATACTTTCATGAATTACTCAAAATATATTTGGTATTATTTATTCACTGTCTGAACTTTTACATAAATATACAAAATTAACTAATTTAAAACAATACTTTCATATAAAAGGCCCCAAGCTAACAATGTCCATATAGACGGAGCTATCCGTCATCTAACGACATGTCGCCTGTCCATGCCCACTTGCAGTGGTTGCTCAGAACTTGATCAGCTTGATCAGTTTCCCAAAAAAAACATCTGATGTGAATCTATTGAAATTCATAACTATAATTTTTATTAGAAGGATCTAGGATAGATAATTGAACAGGATAAGACTCAAAACGTTAGTTTATTTCAAGATATTTTTCAATTCGATGATAAAAATGTTCGTATAGACTCATTTAGGTAACCAAACATTCAACCACTGTGCCCTAGTAATGTATTCAGCCTATCTCTCATACTCTTCCTATCTGTACAACCTATCCTTTCAGAGTACATGATTTAGGCCACAATTTCTGAATTGATCTATTCTAACGTCCTGTATAATCGCCTGTTACATAACGTCTGTCTACAAAATTGAGATAAAATGATAACTTTGCTGTTATGTGATCTTTTTTTTAATATCGTTTGTTAATTCTGTGACCTATCTATGTCTAATCGTAATGAAATTATTACGCAGCGCTCAGAGAAAACATTATATGTGTGTTGTACTTATAAGAACAGGAAATATAGGATACCCACTAACAGACTGTCGGCAACTCTAATTATAGCGATTGATATCCAGGTGTCACAGTAGGGCAATGTACTAACAAGTCAACATTAACATCAGGCTTTAGATAGATCTAGCGCAAAATTAAGGATGAAGAATGATGTTAACTGTTAGATTAGCTATTCCCAAATCACAAACCACATATGAAGGCCAAGTTACAAAATGTCAAAAAACCCTTTGATGTCGAAGGGGAGATTGTAAATTGAATATTCTTTAGCTATTTTAGATATATTTTCAAATCAAAGTCTCTTATGTCAATGCATCTTTGTGTGTTATAATCTGGTGAACTTTTTTATGAATGTCAAATTGAGCAAATGTCATTCCGTTGTATTTCAGGTAAAACATACAAGGGATGTATTTCCCGAGTCGAATGGGAACCTGCTGATAACTTTCTTGCAGATTACGTCAGGAATTGGACGGCTGGTTTTTGGCAAAGTTGCTGACCTACCCTACGTCAATCGCATTTACCTTCAACAGGCGTCCTTTTTTGTCATGGGTGTGGTAACAGTATGTATACCGCTATCCGGTAGCTACGGAGGACTTGTTGCCATAAGCCTAATATTCGGGCTTTGTGACGGAATTTTCGTTTGCTTGCTCGGGCCAATTGCCTTTGACATCGTTGGACATAGAGAAGCATCTCAGGCAATAGGCTTTTTACTAGGCGTCTTTGCGATACCTTTCGTAGTCGGACCACCAACAGCTGGTAGGATTTGTACTAAATAAATGGGAAAGAAAACATATAAGTCACTTATTGGGTTATGCTATAATATAACTTGATTTGGTAGACGAGTACATCTTTGGATGGCAGAGTGTTACATGTTAACCCACAGCTGTGGGGCTAGATTGCCTTGACATAGTTTGCATTGGTCATTAAGAACTTTTCTCAAAGTATTTTTCCTGGAGTTCTTAGTGGAGACAGGATAAAAGTCTGACGACAGTTCTAGTTTACATTTAAGTAAAAAAACTTGTTGTAGCTTCAATTTAAATCTACATTAACTTCGGAGTCACTGTCCATATTATTTCTGCTTAACATATTATCATCACATTTTGTGTGTTTCTCTTTTTTTTTTTTTAACATATATATATATATATGTTAAACTAATGACAATTTTGTCTCATTGTAGGAGTTATCTACGATTCCATGCACTCCTACGACCTTGCGTTCTATATTGCTGGAGGAACACCAATTTTAGGGTCGCTAATTATGTTTCTTATCCCCAAAGTTAAACAGGTTAGTATATTAAGCATACTGAACATAAAGTTAGTATAATTAGGTCTGCACACTTGATGTCAAGGTGACATTGAAATTAAAGGTCGAATACATTATTTGATGCTCAATGATGACACTTGACATTGAGGTCACACCTAATTTCTTATTTTATTCCCTCTTGAACTGTGTCACTTTTGATTTACCTTAATCAGCATTTGATGGCTTAACATGAGAAATTTAACATTTGTTCAGAATATCACTGCTTAGCTCATTTGGAGCCAAAAAGAGACCAACACATGTCATTGCAATTTTAAAAACATCTCTTCACTATTATTACTTTTCTGCATACCGGTGTTTATAGACACTAGTCGGAACCTTGACTTCTTGCTGTCTCTCTAAATGATTTTGTAAAGGCAAAAGTTCGCATTTAAGAAATCAGTTTACTAAGACACCGGTACTATTGAAAATTTAAACGTCTCACGAATATTTCTTTACGCAGTTGCTCTTTCAACCGCATTTGGCGATAATTTGAATTTACAAAATGAATAATTGTTTTTGAATGTAATTTCCTCGCGGATAAAAGCGAAATCAGATATCTCCCGAAATATACGTGATTTACATTTATTTTATCTTAGACATTTGATATGTATTGCTTCTTCTGTTTTAATCAAAATTAATAATTGCATATGCTATTTTCCATCAACATCACATCAAACTACTCGTTAAATTGATTACATTAACATCAGGATGCTTTATGTTATTTGTCATTCGTCTCGAAAGATGCATGGTGAGGTTAATTTGTTTGTTTAACATACGTGTTTTGTCTTTTTATTTCCGTGCATGTGATTTAAGGTATTGTCCGACTCTTATGTGCTGTTGCACAGAACAGGAAATGCAACTGTGGGGCTTCAAATATGTTATTCGAACAATCAGCATTCATATTTGAATTTAATGTTCAGCATCTGCGTTATGTGTTTTGTTTTGAATACGGACTATATTTATAAAAGGTACAATCAGTCAAAAACATTTACGCATCTTGAAAATCTTGTTATAATCAAATAATTTTGCATCTTTTGTATTTTTCGTGTAGAATTACCCTGCTGTAACAGAAGTGGAGAACTTTGCATCCATTTCAATGCTAGACCTTCGCGGCAGAGTTTCGCCGAGAGGTACGTTATGTATTGACGTTATATGCAAATTTGTAGTATGATTTTTACCAAGTTTAATGATTAAAAAATCTTACGTGTAGTACTTTAGTACTTGATATCAATATATATTTGTGTTGCTTAATGATGATTCATACAACATTTATCGTTGGTATATTAAAACAAATCATTATTTTTCAGTTGAAATGGAGAGGTATGATAATGGCAATGCAAGGTCTGGACCATCTGCAACTGAACTTCAGATAGTTCGAGCAGAGGACATCATTTTTCAAAATGGCCACATCGATCACTCACCTGGAGATATGGATGTAACATTAAAAGTTGAAAGGTCTGGAAGAGTGAAAAACAACTATTCTGAGGAAGAAACCTTATTGTCAGATAAAGGAAATAGTGCTAATGAAAACAACTCTCACATCGAAAGTAATCCACAAAACAACGAAAAGAAACCTAAGCAAGGAACCGAGGATGAATTCTCTGAATTCAACGATAATGCAACGGAAACAAGAGAGAACGATGACCAATTTTGCATTGATTCATACGAACAAAGTTGTGACGCTGATACTCTGCTGCAAGAAGTCAACGAATGCTTAAATGAAAGGCATTCTCCGATCTTAGAGGTTTAAATGGACAGTAATTTCGGAAAATTGTTAAGAAAGTTTTTAATCTTGTTCTGTATTACCTCTTATTTTAATGTTGACTCAAATTCCGCAAGTAGGGACAATTGTTACGCATATTTTATATCTGGTTCAACTTTTCTAGTGCAGATTTTTACAGAAAGTGTTGCACATGCTTTTAATTACATGTACTGTATGAACCGTAGATAGATGTTTTCAATGGTAAATTTTTATCTATAGGATAATGATGTCTCATCCATAAATTTGCTGTTTAAAATTGATCAGGCGTTTTGAGTTTTTTGGTTGAATAAATCAAGAGAACGTGGAAATGCTGAATAAAATATATAATAAGGCCTGAGTTATTACTTTTTGCAATATTTTCGAATGCTACTGATTTATTCCGCCAAATATATACTGATATATTAAGTTAAATTTTCTTCTACTACTTCAGAAAAGTTATTATTTTGCACGTTTTCCTATTTACATAGTTCGCCTTTCGACTGTTACTAAGCACCTGCAAAAAAAAAGCGATATTATTTTAATATACACAAATTGCAACTCAAGTTATCAAAGAAGATTGTTGTAATTTGTATACATTACCACAACTTGTTGCTTGGTTCCTCAAGAAATTGGCAAGCTAAAGCTTTAACATTGTTTTCTACACCTTGAATGATAGCTATAGAAACAAATATGAATTTTAAAACATATCATGCATAATTCTTACTCAGAAATTACCAGTGAAAGTGCTGCCTTTTAAACCTGTATACTGACCTCACAACTGAAGGTATCGATGTCAATCTGAAACTTCAATTTAAATACTTACATCGCGGAGTGCTTGAAAATAATATAGTTGACAGCATATGTTAACAAAAATATCGATCCGGAATCAACTTTGTTGCACCTCCAAAATGCCTTGCATATATGTTTACACGGGGGAGGGGTTATTTTATATATTTTTATTACGCACGTATGCTTACCAGATGAAACTGCCATCACCAAATTGAGACTTGGTAAAATAATTTACTACATGCTTTATGATAAACTTTTTTTCCTATTTTCGTTACAAAAATGTCTTTTTAAATTTTGATTTCCTATTTTTATTCTGTTATTGATCACATCATCTCTTAATTAAAACTTCAAATTAATCTTAATTATTCAATCGTTTGCTTTCAGTGGTTGTTATGAGATTTTCACTTTACATGTACCTTGTTTCGCCTCCGTCAAAACGTTATATTAATGATTCCTGTTCCCGTTGTTTTTTTCTTATCGACCTAAAGTACTGATTTTTTACTGACGCTACGGTCATTGTATTCTGGTTTTTTTCTCTCACAATGGCAGCAGATTAAAATCGGACTGTGTTTTTCGTTGTCAATAAATGTATCGAATATATCGTATGATTCTGTACAAAAATTTAGAAATGGGTCAAAAAACATGTTATACTAGGTAAAAATAGGCAGTAAATGAAATAGAAAAACACTTGACCTGTGTAGAACGTTACTTGCACCAAAGTGAACATTCTATGGACATCTGGCGTTAAATGCACTTTAGGACAAACATACGCTTTCTGTAGAGAGGGTGGTTATTTCAAAGGTTGATATTGTCATCATTTAATAGATTTAAAGAGAGCAAATGTGTTCATGTGCATTATTACATAAAAAATCAACACAACTTCGTAAGCAAGATTATTATTATATTTGGTTTTTTTCCCACATTTTTGTTTCTATTTTGGCCTTGTTACGAGGTGATACATCCATTTGAGCACGTGTAAATTGAACAGATTGCAAATATCAGTGTACGTAAACTTTAAATATATACTCTAAACTGACATCTTTGTTAAGATAGATCTTTGTTATTGCGTACACCTCTTAACTTCGAAATAAAATGATCAATTTAAAAATAACAACATATTAAAAACGTTATATAGAAAGTGTATACATTTCGATGAATTCTGCCATTTGTAAAAATTGCTATACGATACGATTTCTGTTCGTTGATACAATTATTACATGTACAATGTATGAAAAAATATGGAGTCTCGATCAAACTTATTTTGATAACAATACTCAAAATACTGTTAAAAACACAATAACACGTCCTCATGATCATCTATTTGAATAATGGCTTGTGTCTATATGTAACAAGTCCTAGTAAGTCGAATTCGTTTTCTGTTTACCAAGTTTTCTAATGCTGATAATAATAATAATATTTATTCAGGAAAAGGCATTCACAACAAAACAGTTTCATATATGTAGGTATTTTACAAAGTTCATATCTATAATTTACGTATATTAGTACACCTTGGATAGCCCATCAAATCAATAGAAAGTTTATTTCCAATGGTGTCTCCATTTCCATATGCTTGCATGTAGTCGAGATACACATCTATAACGGAATATATCACATTGTTTCTTCACTTAACACCGTTATCTTGGCAATATGCTGGGCTGTGTATTTTGGCAACTGATATATTCGGATTGTTGTGGGCGCACTGATTGACCTAGTGTTAGTTGTAGTGGCTCGTTTTACTTGTTGTTGATAATGTGTAGTAGAGAAGATGTGTATGTATACAAATCTAGACGCAGTGTTGCCTGAGCCGTTATTATGTTCATTACAAAGGGAGCATTAATTGTGATTTGACTTGTACCAGGTTTGTTGTGTATTCATACATTTTCAAGAGGTTTAAGATTTATTACTAGCTTGTGACGTCACAGTGACCTTTTCTTGGGTTTTACTATTGTGACAGAATGTGCTATTTATTTATATCGTTATGTAAACCATATAATGAATAAAGTCTCCAACAGTGTATATCCCGTTTCATCGGAATTTCATAAAATTCGATGAAGCTTGTTTCATAAAATACGTGCAATAGCTCAAATTATAAGCTTTGTGTTTGTCAGCTTTCATTTGTAATTGTTGATTTGTAATCTATTTGATGTTAAACATGATAATGGATATGAAATCGAAGAATTTGAAGGTCATGCATCATCATCATATGGTGAATACACATATAAGGAAGTTTTATATGCATTTGTTGGAATGGGCTGACATGTCCCGGCTTCCTTACTGATTCACGTGGAGATTACTTTACTGATAGCCACGTGGCAGGAAGGAATGTCTTTTCCATTTCTATTTGCTAATACTTCAAAATGAAAGTAAACTGGGCTTACGTAAAGAGAAGAAATCAATTGATTACATAATCAAACTACTTAGCCTAGTGTTCGTGGATATTGTTATGAAATGGTGAGTGTTACATGTGTTATAGCTGTGTATGTGATAATTTATCAATGATAGTTTAATAAAACTGTAGGTTAATCGTCTATGTTAAATACTTCATAACGTTTTCCATTTAATATAATGTATAATCAGCATTTAAGAGTCACAACGTTGTGAAGCTTGAATTTCATACATCGTTCATTGTGTACATCTGACTTGAGGTTTAGTAAATGGCGTTGCAATAATCTTTGTTCTCACCCTTTAATTTTGCAAATGTTTTATGACGTGAGCAAACACAATGAATGTTACCAAAATTTGGTAAGTAATTTTTTCATTTATACTTTTACCCAGTAACTCGCTTTAAATGTGTTAAACACCCCTTTATTTACTCAGTTGGCCTGAAATGTGCTATTATATCAACATCTCTTATTTTACAAGTAATAAATTAGTGATGAATTATTGTATGTCCGTGGAGATTAAATCATACTACTGATTTGCTTCTCAAGAGCTTGTTCTAAAAATCAGGATTTTCCATATAGATGCGTCCTGTTGACCAGTTATCTATTTCGCACGGTTTTCCACCAAAAACTTGTTATTCATGCTGAAGTTATTTTGCAGTCATTATTCTGACTAAATTTTCAACTACACTGTACACAGTTTCTTTCATGGTCATTTACAAGTATACCGTGTTTGAGATCGTTGCGTACCGACGTACTTTCCTGAAGTTGAAGACACCCTAACATGTGTCACATTTAATTTTTGAAGCGCTTATCATTCCAGAACATATTTGGTTTTACTTCCGAGTGTTTGTGGTATTTCACTTTTGTAATTGCTGTTGTTAGCATCACAGGAAAGTAAACTTAGTCTACAGCATTCAAAGATTGCATATTTCATATTGAGCATTACTCAATAACTAAAAGATAAGAGAGTTCAAATTTATATGGGTAGGAAAAGGGACCCACAAGGGGAAATGCGTATACAGATTTAAACGACTTCTTCAGCATGACATGACAACTGTGTTCTAAACTAATTTTAAATAAAATCTTGTATAAATGACGAAGGTTGCTTCTCTTGAGTATGTTTAAATTTACACGAATGGGTCAAATAATTCATCACTGGTCGTCGTAATTACTTGTAACAAATCTGTAAAATGAATGCATGCTATTGTGTTTTATCACATACCTGTTGAATCTTGTTATAGTAATACAAGCAATTTTCAGACCATGAAATACAACGTTCTGTAT
>JAUMHH010170958.1:1565-16201 GCA_032359455.1 Chlamys rubida | reverse complement strand
TAATGAAAGTATGTCGTTATATATAGTAATGTTAGTATGTCGTTATATATAGTAATGAAAGTATGTCGTTATATATAATAATGAAAGTATATCAATATACATAGTAATGTAAGTGTGTCATTATCTATAGCCAAGTCAGTCAATTTTATTTGTATGCGTGTCATATATCACAATGACATTGATACGTTTAAAAACATACAGTAACATGACATAAATGCATACGTTGTATAGCAGGGATCAATAGTAAAGTAAGCTTGCCCTTATCTATAGTAATGTACATGTGCATGTACATGTAAGTATGTCATTAGAAATAGTTATGTACGTAATATTTCAATCATTACGCTGTGACATAACAGATATTTAAGTTATTGTTATATTTTTTTAAGGAAGCCCAGTTTTAAACAAGTGTTCAAAGTACACGGCCATACTGATGATAAAAATATTGCCGATTCACATGAATATTAATGTCAATATTCAGCAACTAAACTATCAAAATGGTTCGCATTGCTAATGCTAGATATGAAAATAATAACATCTTCATCACTTAACTTTGTGATTTAGATATCGCGTCGTAGGAGAACAATATCAACCATTGACTGAGCACTCGAGATATATGTGATACCAAGCTAGCCCCCAAAATCGAAATATTGGCGGATTTAAATCAAACAAATGCGTTTTATATTATTTGGTGAATTATTTGTAGTAGTGTTTTGAATCATCCACGTCCACGTGATTCATTCAAACGGAATGTTACGATAAAATCGCAATTTATGTCACAGAGCTGAGGAACAAAATTATATATACTTACATGTCACTGCGTACAGAAGCCAACAAATTCCGAGTAAAGATGCAAGGACTAACATTATAAATCGTATCCTTCCCGTCCAAGTTCGACCCATACTGTTTTATAAAACGTGTACGGAAAACGTGCAGGTATATTAAACCAAACTACTCTGAGAGTCACCCGTGTGTATCCACTTGTTTATACTAATAAACTTAAACAGTGATTGTATCTACTACAGTTAAGTGCGCATGTAAAGTTAAAGGTACATGTCTAGTTTTAAAACAAAGCCGCAACAGTGACGCGATCGACCCTGTAGAACATAATGTACAATGGGGCAGGCACTATAAAACATGATTGACAAGCACTATCTATACAGTTAACGAAGGGTCCATGTGTAAGATCAAAGTAAACAACTAATAATATAAATTAATGAATACAGAATATCCAGTAGTAATCATATGTATACAGATATCATTCATTCATGATAACACTTAGCAGTAGAGTGTATGACAAATCAGGTAAAGCTACCATTGAAAGTGCAACAGAAAATACATAGTTAATGATAGTACTAGCAATGGTGTATCTACCGCTGGGTAGTAATGACACTTATGTATGTACCATTGGTTAGGTAACGGTAAATACTTATATGTGCAATTGGAGCTACATGTATGACGGTAACAATACCCGTATATCTACCGTTGTTTGGATGATAGCAATCACACTTGTATACTTACCATTGATTATATTACAGTAGATAATCATGAAATAAGTGCTATTGTTAGAGAGATAAGTATCACACATGTACATTTTTGATGGCGTAACAGATTTTTATTGAAAAGCGTATTATTAATCGTGCTACATGTAGGATTATTAACAAGTTTTATATAATCGAGAAACGATCGTTGAAAGGAAAAGAAAGAATAACTTAGATTTTACAGAAGATGACTGTTTAAAGTATTGTGTAATTCGTCGAGTGTAGTGTAACATCCTCGCTTTTCTTGTACTCAAACTCAAAATCAGTACCAGAGCCTTTGGTAGAAGTTTAGTAGAAGGAAGACGGTCTCAAACATATTTATATGAGGCTCTATTCATCGAAGGACTGATAAAGATAGTTAACAGAACATTGTCATGTTCTTCAGTTTCACATTTAGTTCATCAAGGATGTGCTGTCTTTAAAAAAAACAATTATTGACATTGTCGATCCTCAATTTGAAATATCTTAGACAGAATACTACTTAGTTGTATCAAAAGTATTAGGGTTTCGTTCCCTTCCTGATAGACACATCCACGCGTCTCGCATATGACATTGATTCGACATTAGCAGGCTGGCTTTGGATATAACAACTTCCGTAATACATGTAGATATCAAATACACAATTTACCAATTTACAAACACAAGGTTTCGCGAAAAGCGGGTTAAATAGTTTATGTTAAAAACTATCCTACAGAGAGGAAGCGTAACAGACTTTGACAATCGACCCGGTGCCTTCAACAGGAGCGACTTTCTACCTCACATCAGTGTCGGACACTCAACAGAAAAGTTGGCCAGATGCAATGTGACAGCTTCGCATTGTGGGAACTAGACTTTATTAAAAGCAGTAACAATGAGTGTTGGCTTGCTGGTGTAGTGAAATAAAATCTTTATGTTTCTAGTGGCAGGGTGTTTGTTCCTCTACATATAACCTGTTCATTTAAAATACAGATTATGTTTGACCTTTAAATTTATTTATCCCACTCTTTTTAATGTTGGAAGTAATTTCTGTACCACATTGTCAATTTGAATTGCGCACATATACATCATTACGGATTATGTTTGAAATTTAACTGTTTACCTTAACGTATTTATTGTTGAAACTTGTTGGACCGTGCTCTCAGGATCGTATGTTAAAGGACACGCACGCGAGGACGAACACTAGACCAGTCGAAGACAATGACATGCATAGCATAGCGAAGACGTCATGGGATATCAACTTGACCATGTCTGCAACTTGTAACGAACTGTGGTATGCGTTATTCCCGCACAGTGCCGTCTACTCTAACTCAACTCATCCTTCAGTAAACTAAATCTTCATTCAGAACTAATTACCTACCTTATGCTATGTCATCAATTGTATCAGTTACGGAATTTTATTACGATTTAAAGCATTAACTTTGTATCATACCTTATATAAAGGTTTAAACTATGTGCGTATAAAGGTATTGTTGTATCAATTATCCTTTATAAAACATTTTTAGATATTTTATTGCAAATAAAGGTATTTTCTTATTGATTAATATATTTTAATTAATTTTGACTCTTTGTATTATAATTAACAGTATTGTGGAATATTCAAACATGTTATATTATGTCGTAAGGTATTATATTTATTTAATTCGTAGTATTGTACTATATGTTATGGTATTGAATTGTTTTATAATTTACGTTATTATATAATAAATTATTTCTGGTGACATTTATGTATAAAGATATATTTCAACATATATAAATATCTATCTGGAAGTTCAGTGTGGAAGACTATTTACATGTCGTTTATTTCATGTTATTGATTACAAATACGATTATGTAGATTTAATTATTTGCCAGGTTTAACTGTTAAGGCAACGATAGAAAACTAACTGTATGAAGAAATAATGATTAAATAGACATTCAACAGAGAAATAAACACTTGCGGCTTAGTATATATCTTTTGTAGTTCATCAAATGGTGAATAACACAAGAGTATTGATTTCCCTGGTTTACTAATGTTTTTGCATACCGGAGATATTTAAAATATTGGATCACTTCCTAAGTTAAAATAAATGGCTGTAGTTTGTCTCAATAGTAAAATCGGCGTTGCAAGCAAAGTCGGAGAACGAGCACTTTGTATGCTATTTGGTTATATTCCTTGTCATAGTAACCCTTCTGTCTAACATGAAGATTTAGTGTATACCAGGCTCTATATGGACTGAAGGCCGGAGCAGATAACAAATAAAAGCTTATCAGGGTGCTTGGATACATATAGTACTGTTACATGTAAGCGATTTCACATACGCCCTTAGTCGTCAAAAGTTGTAAGTTATCAGAAATACACATTTTTGGGACTAATATTTCTCAGGGCTGCGAAATTAGTAGTATGCAAGCGAAACTTGATTTTTATGACATAAAAGTATTTTTTAACGAATACCGGGAATCATTACCCCTTCACATTTCACTCTATGTAATAATTTAGTTTTGTTATCAATGATTCGATTAATAAAGTAAACATTTTTATTTTTTCTATTTAGCTAAGTTTTAAAACGATATTGACCTCACAGAGATGACTTTCTTCAATATAATTTGTTGTCAGTTTTGTGCGAATCAATTAATTTACTGGAAAAAACACTTATATAAGCTTTCTGTTGTCTATTGTTTTGTAATATTTTACAATGAAATGTGTTGAAAAAAAAATATATAAATAAGTTCAACTCCCAAAGTGTTTGCGTTTGTATGGTCGCCTGCGTCATGTGTTTATAATAGATACGCCGATTTTCTACTACATATGTGTTTTGCTTGTATATATTTGTTTAGATAATTAATCTTTTTCGATTACTGAAATCAAAATTGATTACTATTTTCTAGTATTAAAGCAAAACTTAGTGTTTGATACATATGTCACATCCTACAATCTACAAATAATTTACGTACAACATCTGACGCATTTTACAAATAGGAAAGACTACCTGTAGCAAACTGTCTGAGCACTGAGCAGAGCAAATTCCGTAAAAACATGTTATTGCGGTGATTCATTTTTACGTCTTCTTGTTGGTGCTACTTTAGTTATGTACTTTGTTAGGTTAATTTACATGTGCATTAATGTACATAGTACGTTGATAATTTCTTTGGGTATAGGTTGACATTTTTTATGTCGTTTTAATTTAGATTTAAGTATAACGTTGGTTATTCCTCTGTAACTTGGGATAGGCTATTTCTTCTCGTGTTTTATCATTATATAATAATATAATATCGCTTTGGGTATATATAACACGCTTGTGCTCGGAATTCTAACCATAATTTAAATCATTATTTATTAAATAACATTATTACACTATCTAAAGATAGTCTATTCGTTATATACAACCTTCGGCATATAGCTAGTAGTAGAAATATGCTTTACCATCAGCATAAAAATCAATAGAAGTGTTTTTTCTCTTTTTTTTATTACATTTTGTGTTAGGTAAATGTGTCAGGCTTGTGCTCTTAATGTTTTGTATATACATTGTACATCTATTTAAGTCATATGCTCCAACTAACTTGTATTCTCTGATTCAGTGCTCATATTTAACCTTACTGACGTTTTTACTTATGAGACCTACATTGACATATTGTTAGTAGATATATATATATATATATATTCTATTATGGTTTCTTCGTTGAAATCAAGATTGGTTTCTTACTTTATGTTTCACTAAAGCAATATTTTGTTACATTTGAGATGTGGAACCACAAAAAGTATAAACCAATTTAAAACTACAGCACAAATACATAAATACTATAACTCGTAAAACTCACAAATATAGAAACATGATTTAATAAAACCAAAACAAGAACAATGAATAGAGTTAATGCACCAAGCACATTTAAACATTAACGATTTATAGAAAAAAAAAACATTCGTTTACAAAGGAATGAAACATTATCAGCTTACTGAGTAAACTTTGTCAAATTGATATGTTAGGCGTTATTAAAGAACAGTATAATGATTTACATAAATATCAGTTATACATAAAACTACATCATTTAAAATTGGCGCTCTTAAAAGCCCGAATTTCAACAAATCACTCCTATCAATGTCTTTGCTAAAAACATCCACAAGGTTTGATGTCTACACGTGTTAGTAGAGGTATTATATTTCAAAGACTAAATAATCCATTCATTTCTAAGAACTAATTAAGACTTAGGTGTAGCATCAGCAGGTATGTTTTAAAAAAGTAGCACTATTGAAATGACAATAAAAAACTGCATGACGCCGGTAAAATGTTTGCTATACATACAATTTTAATCTTCATTACGGTGACTGAATAATGAAAATTTTACATTGAGGCGAAATTCTCCCTGTTCATAGTAATTTCTCTAAAATTCGATTATCTTACCAAGAACAGCCGTTTCATATTCTCAGTAAACAGATGTCATGTTTATCGTTATAAGGCTTTTTTGGTCTTTAGTTATTAATTGTTTTCATGTTGATTATAGCGTAACATTCAATATGTCATATTTAAAAATATTAAACAAACAAGGCCACGTGATAACATAGCCGTATATTTGACGACCCGAATACGGGCTTTGTTTCTACACTGTCATTTTTTTCTCAATTACAAAAGTGTATTCAGTGTAAATAAAAGGTGAATAAAATAAGACAAAAACATTAATAAAATAATGAAAGAAAACATATATATAAGCACTATTTGTATCGCAGACTTTAACGTTACCTCCCCAATAGGCCCAATGTGTTCTCTATCAGACAACATTCCACATACATTGCAAAGTAGCCAAAAAGTAATGTACTCTAAAAAAAAACACCTACATTACTTACATACATCGTCCACTAGGTATTCAATTACCATTTGGTATTTGATTCTATAACTTGTAACCCTTGTCTTCATAGTGGTAACTCACACTTTCCCTTTAATTTTTTATATTTTTACTACATTTTTACCCCCAAACATTGTCGATTGATTTTCTTTTAAATTGTAACTTTAGAATGTATTCGTTTCAATAGTCTTAACCAATGAAGTGTCATGTAATAACTGTCGTAGCAACGCCGAGACTGTTATTGGCCGTGGGGATGACTTTCGCCCGGTTGCTCATTTAGAAACTCAGGAACAGGCTAATGATGACCAGCAAAACAGACAGGATTGTTGAGGCCCAACCGGAATGCCAGGACGACGCTAGGAAAAACAATGAAAAAAAATAGTTGTTGTATGCATTTCTTATGCAGATTATATTTTATTTAACAAAATAATCTGTTCAATGTCATACATTTTTGTCTGTTATAAAAGTGAAAGAATTAATTTAATTTTTATGTGTGTTTTTGCACTTGCTAAATATATTTGTGAACGAAATTCCTTTTCATTTAGTTTTTACCAGGAACAACTGAACATCTACTATACTTATTCAAATGAAATTGAACTCACTTTCATAATTGTCAGATGGAATGACTAATTTTGTTTTCGTTTGAAATATGCACTTTATTCGCACATGCGTTTCAATAAGCCTGTACTATCAAACATACCTCCGGATCCAAGAGAATCTGCATTAAACAAACAAAAGCCAGAACCTGCTCCACAGTTGGTACCAGTGGTAGTGCTAGTTTGGCTCCCAGTCGTTGTCTGATGTTGGGGAGTTGACGTGGATACCGCCGCCTGCTGTTGTGTAGTTGTTAGATTTGACGCCACCTGTTGTGAAGTTGTGGTTGAAATAACTACTGCTTTCCGAGTACTTGTTGAGACTGTAGAAGCGTGGCGTGTGGTTGTGGCAGGGGCAGTTGCCGCTTGTGACGTTTTTGAAGGAGAAGAAGTAGTCGCCTGTCGTGTTGTTGACAAAGAAACAGAAGCCGTCTGTCGCGTAGTTGAAGGAGAAGCAGAAGCCGTCTGTCGCGTAGTTGAAGGAGAAGCAGTAGCCGCCTGTCGCGTAGTTAAAGGAGAAGCAGAAGCAGATGGCGCCTGACTCGTTGTTGAAGGAGAAGCAGTAGCTGCATGTCGCGTAGTTGACAAAGAAGCAGTAGCAGCCTGTCGCGTAGTTGAGGGAGAAGCAGAAGCCGCCTGTCGCGTAGTTAAAGGAGAAGCAGAAGCCGTCTGTCTCGTTGTTGAAGGAGAAGCAGTAGACGCCTGTCGAGTAGTTGACAAAGAAGCAGTAGCAGCCTGTCGCGTAGTTGACAAAGAAGCAGTAACAGCCTGTCGCGTTGTGGTTGAAATAACTACTGCTTTCCGAGTACTTGTTGAGACTGTAGAAGCGTGGCGTGTGGTTGTGGCAGAGGCAGATGCCGCTTGTGAAGTTTTTGAAGGAGAAGCAGTAGCCGCCTGTCGCGTAGTTGAAAGAGAAGCAGAAGATGATGGCGCCTGACTCGTTGTTGAAGGAAAAGCAGTAGCCGCCTGTCGCGTAGTTGAAAGCGAAGCAGTTATCGCCTGTCGCGTAGTTGAAGAAGCAGAAGCCACCTTTGGAGCAGTTGAAGAAGAAGTAGTGGCCTGTCGCGTAGAACCGGTAGCTTGTGAGGATGTCACTACAGGCAAAACTGTACTTGTGGAGGAAATCGGAACACTTTTGGTTGAGCTTAAGGAAGATGCTGGAATCCCCGTGGCCGATGTCCCATTACCTGGAATGAAGATACAAATAGTTTGTTGCTTTGGCATGAATTAATGATGATTGGAATATTTAGCTTGTAGTTCATTTTTAATCAATTTTGATGTTGCAGTAAATTTCAAGAAGAGGACTATGCAGTCTTGTTCCTGCACATTACGCACAATTATTTTTGTCATTTACCATGCACGAGACCTGCCTTGCGTTTACAATTTAACAAACAACAGAGCTTGTGTTTCTGATAGCTTAACACCTACTTTACCGTCAAATTTGCTTTGTAAAGATATAAAACACCTGCATACATATAAGACTTTTACTCTTTGTACAGTGTCGTCCTGTCATATTTCATAATAGTCTTCATTTCATCTTTATCGCATAAGTCAACTCTATGTGTATATAGTGTAATTTATCCAAACTAATTCATGCCTTGTCAAAACCAAGACATTTTGGTCCAGCTATGTCAAACTGTATATACTGCTGTGCATATATGTACTGGTAATTCCTTCTTCTAAGAAGAACTCTGTAGATTGAGGTGATAACAAGGAACTCCCTTACACTTCCCCAACCACGTTAGCCAGCACCATGGTTGAGGGATTATTATTTACAGCCACCACCATACCCCGACATTAGCACGGGAAAGTTAGAAAGGAGTGGCGGGCGGTCCGTTTTTCAATTGACGAAGGAAACTGTAGTACACGAAAATAGCCATCATGTCACCGCAGGGATATAGGGGCAAACTCTACAGACATACATGTATCAGCGGAAGTAGGGAGGGGGCGCGGGCTCGAACCTAAACAATTACGTGCATCTGCGACCAACTAGCAGTTACGCATCAATGACAATCAAAAGATTCGTTTATTTCTTGTGATTCACTGTCTCATCATATACGCTATAAGGCGAACAGACTTACCTCTAGTTCCACAATACAACGCAGCATCGCCTAGGTTTGCACACATTCCGTTTGAAATATCCGAAGTCGCCAAATCACAATCAAATGCATCAACCTCATTCCCAGTGCAATTGATTGCAAACAAGCCTCGGCTGAAATTTTGACTCCGTTGAAGTATAGTTGCTGACCCAGGACCAGGTAGGCCAAGGTGTCGGCACATGACCGCAGCTTCGGTGTCGTTCCACATTAAACCACATATACTACCTACATGTCCGCTTGTCATGTCATGGACCATGAGTCGGTTATCAGCATTGAGTGAGAAGAACATGGTAAAGTCTGAAACAGAGAATAAAAATAGACCATTGTTATAGCATGTACTTACTGGATAACGTTATAGGACAGGATAGCTCTAGCAAATAAGTTTATTATATCGATATATTAATGCTTCTTATCTATCAATAACGCTTTTTATTCTTAACGGAACATTGAACAGAAATTATTTTCCATCTTAAGTTTGTGAAGCATATTTAGTAACCAGAGTATAGAGCTGCATTTGTTTTTTATCAAAATGGAAAAATATGTTTTTTAAAAGAGTCCACTTAAGAACCACTATAGCGTAGTTGAGGGTAATGTGTTTATGGTCGATTGTTTAAGCATTAAAAAGTAGATTTTTAAAATTAATGATTGCAAGTCACCCACTAGCTTGCAAACATAAGTACCATGATGCATCAAGATTATAATCTGCTGTGTTTGATCATCATAAATGTTAAGAATAAGTATTTCCATTCTAATATTTAAGTTCTTATCAACATGGAAATTGTAACTTTATCATATATCATTAGTATTTATCTTGGTTCCAATTGCATTTTGAGTCCGCCGCTTACTAAGTTACTACAGTTCCTTTTTGTGGGAATTCGCTATTAAGAGCGTGAATAAAAATCTACAATTCTGGTTTCTAGTAAGAAAAATCATTTAGACTGATTGACTTGAAATCGGACACTAAAAGAATGACGGAAACACTAGAATACGTTCGAAAGCATTCACGTGTCTAAGTCCTTGCATGAATACAATCATATTAGGCGTATTTGGGTTGATATGCTTATCAAAAGCAATGAACTATACCAAAAGATGTAAATTTACATTCTAAATCGCATCATCAATTTCTCAAGTTTATTACAGATTTTATGCGTATATGGTGATGGTCCAGTGCATCACTTTTGTGCGATCCGGAAAGAAAATATCTTACCCCAGGATAAGGTTTCTGTAGTTTAGCACTCGGCAAGACCTAGTAATTTCTAATGCAGAAGCAATCGATTTATTCTCTTTATATTTTAATTTCAGGAATGCAACCTTGCAACATAGGTTGGCAAATTCCCTGGCAAAATCCCTGGCCGATGAATAATCTTGCACTGCGTTGTGATTCACAACAACATCTATATTTGGGATTCGCCAACAAACGCTTTGCTCTTCCAGTTAAAGTAAACTGGACTATTAGTGTAACTAACAGTTGGTCATAACCCTCTACAACTCAGTTACACTAGTGTCACGGGTCAAACGTACTTTTAGTTAATTTTCTCTTGATTATAACTGTTTGTAATCAACAACATCAGACGTCGGTATCATTTTAAGTTATTTACTCCTCTAGGAGTTTTAGTTTAACACTTTACGTTCCTATTTTCACGTTACGTTCTTATTTTGAACATTCTTAAATTTGAATACTTTCCTCAAATAGATAGTTTTTTAGTAATCAATACAGTGTTTCAGAATGTGTTTTTATCAAATAGATGACTGTATCACTGTCTCATTTGACATCTGAGGAAATAGTACCTTTACCTCTACAAGGTAACTGATTTGAAGAATTCAAAACCTTCTTTAAAATTAAGAACTGTCGTGATACCGACCACAAGACATAAGCTTTACATTAATATAGTAAATATAACTTTACTTTTACATACGCTTTCTGCATGATTCAAATCATAAATATGCATATCAATATAATGAGCACAGCGACATTTCACATACATTTTTTCCAAGTTATGTTATCAGAGATTGGATATATTAAGCAAAGTACAATTACGACATTAAATTCATTTCTTAAACCTTAAAAAACTATATCATCTTTGCATTATGATTATTTATAACGTAACATTGAAACTTAAAAAAATGCAAGTGACATGTTTTAAATCGGCAACGTTATGGCTTTTTATTGGCGATATTTGATTCCAAATATCGTAGCACATACACTAACCAGCCATACAAAGAGCTACACCACAGGTAACTTCACGGATATATACACACCCACGTATACTTACTCAATCCTGAATGGGGGAGGCTTGTTGTAACAGGCGATGACATTCGAGTACTAACTGCTGCAGGTTGAGTGACAGTTGATGAAGCTATAGATTGTGGCGGTGACGTGTTGACAACAGAGGATGTTTGTAGAGATGACGTCATTCCCTGTTGCGAATTAGGTGTACTGGTGGAATGTGATGTCTTTATTCCATTTGGCGATGAGGAAGTACTGTGTGTACCAATAGATGGTGATGATGCCATTCCGTGAGCTTGAGAGGTTGTACTGGCTGTACCGGAGGATGTCGATGATGTCATTCCATGTGGCGATGGAGAAGATCTGCCTGAATTAGTGAATCGCCTTGACGTCATTGTGTGTGCCAATTGAGTGGAACCGGAAGTACTTTTGGAAGACGTCGTTCCATGTGATGGCATCGTAGTACTAGGTGAACCATTAGATCGGGATGACATGATTCCACTTGGTGTAGGGTTAGTACTTCGTGTACCAAGAGATGGTGGTGACGTTATTCCTTGAGATGCTACGGTTGTACCACGTAAAGCTGTGGATGATGCTGACGTCAAGCCATGCTGAGGATATGCTGTAGTGACTTTACCCTTGGATTGTGATGATGGCAGTAAGGAAGTTGCTCGTGAACTTCTTGATGTTGTCATTCCATGTTGAGATTTGGAGGTACCTTGTGTACCAATAGACTCCGTTGATGACATTCCTGTAAACGGTTGGGTAGTCCCTTGTGAACTGCGGGGTGGTGATGACGTCATTCCTTGCGGTGGTTTGGAAGTACCTTGTGTACCAAAAGACTTCGATGACGACATTCCAGGTAGCGGTTGGGTGGTTCCTTGTGAACCGCGAGATGGTGATGGCGTCATTCCATTTGTAGGTGGTGTTATACCAGATGTACCATTAATATGTGAAGACGTCATCTTATTTGGCGGAGATGATGTGCCTTGTGCAACAGTTGATGGTGATGACGTCATTCCATGCGGTGACTGGGTAGTACCACGTGTAGAAACGGATGAAGACGATGTCATCCCATGTGGCGCTTGGTTAGTACTTCGTGTGCCCATAGATTTCGTTGACGACATTCCTGGTAGCGGTTTGGTTGAACCAGAAGATTGTGATGACGTCATTCCTTGTGGTGATTTGGAGGTACCTTGTGTACCAATAGACTTCGATGACGACATTCCTGGTAGCGGTTGGGTTGAACCAGAAGATTGTGATGACGTCATTCCTTGTGGTGATTTGGAGGTACCTTGTGTACCAAAAGACTTCGATGACGACATTCCAGGTAGGGGTTGGGTAGTTCCTTGTGAACCGCGAGATGGTGATGACGTCATTCCTTGCGGTGGTTTGGAAGTACCTTGTGTACCAATAGACTTCGATGACGACATTCCTGGTAGGGGTTGGGTAGTTCCTTGTGAACCGCGAGATGGTGATGACGACATTCCATTTGTAGGTGGTGTTATACCAGATATACCATTAATATGTGATGACGTCATTCCATTTCGCGGAGATGATGTGCCATATGCAACAGTAGATGGTGATGACGTCATTCCATTCCATGACTTGGTAGCACCACTATGTGGTTGTATGGTACTTTGTGCAATGGTAATTGGTGATGACATAGTTACAGAAGATGTGGATGAGGTCATTCCATGCAGCGATGGGGGTTTCCCACCTGTACAATATAAAGGAATCATTATTATTAGAAAAGAATAATAAACAATTTGTATGACTATTTATTCTTTTTAAGTATACTTAACATAGGGTCTGCATTATATTTATTTACAATTATGTCGTTTAATTGGATGATTGTTTTGGTATAGATGAAATGATGCATTTGCATCAGAAAAACAAACATATTTTCAAAATGAAAACAAATCGTACTTGTCATATTCATCACTCCACAACTCACGACGGCATCGTCCATTGTGTCGCAACCTCCCATAGTAACGTCATGGCTATCCATCGAGCATTGCAAAAAGTCTGTCTCATTTCCAAGACAGTGTACACCAAACACCGTTCTGTTGTAGCGAGAGTCCCTGGGCAGTGTTTCCGCTACAGCCGGACCACCTAGCCCAAGATATCGGCAAATCACCTCGGCGTCTCGGTCATCCCAAGCGTTACTGCACACAGTACCCTCAATTGCCATGACTTTGTCAAACGCCATGACTCGACCACTCGGATCAATGTATAATGCATGCGTCCTAGTATCTGTAATACAAAATGTCAGTGTAATGATGATGTTTTTGACATCAGCTAATGTTTATCATCTGATACCGAATACACTGATTTGTATAAGCATCACTGGATTATGAAAGCAATAATTACTTTCTTGAGTTTGTTCTTTTTCAACAGATACATCGATACTGTCTGTAATAAGTCATTGCAAAGTTACTGACTTGGTTGTCGAGACCATATAGTTAGTAAAGCTACAGAACCACAATATGGATTGAGAGTCAAATGAAACTACTTTCTCAAAAAAATCCCCTTTGTTAACCTTTCGGAACCTACCATGCATATGACTAAAATTTCCACAACAACTATCAAATTACATTTATTTTCAATTTGTGGTGTTTGATATACCCCGATAATCATTACACAAATGCTGTTGCTGAACGCGTCCCTGGAAGGTACCACCTTTAAATAGATAGATTCATATTTAACATCTAAACAAATCATTTGACGTAAAGGCGACTTAATTGCTCAGTAATATAACGGCTTGCTTATATCCGCAACACTCCAACGATTAATTATTGTCGCTTTACAGTGAAACTGTTTCGGACCGATTGACAAATTTAAGAAAATAAACCTTCAAAAAACTGAACTCTTATTATGTTGTTCAAAACAAGAATGGGTTCGAATTCTGAGGAAGATTCCATCCAGATTATGATAATACAACTTTTCATAACGATAAAATTGTTATTTAAACTATTTTATATTTTATAAGAACATATGCCGTAATGAAAAGCATATTATTGTATTATTGTATTATCTAATGGGTCTCGTTTAAATACCCTAGCGTTTTCATCGGTACGGTTTTTTTTCCTTCTTCAATTATGTTTTTTGTCGGAGGTATTACAGAAGAATAGCAAGATAAACGAATCGTACTATTTGTAGGTATCACTCCACATCTTACGACAGCATCGTCCATTGTGTCGCATCCTCCTATAGTTACGTCCTGGCTATCAGCCGAACATTGCACCAAGTCTGTCTCATTTCCAAGACAGTGTACACCAAACACCGTTCTGTTGTAGCGAGAGTCTCTGGGCAGTGTTTCCGCTACAGCCGGACCACCTAGCCCAAGATATCGGCAAATCACCTCGGCGTCTCGGTCATCCCA
>JAUMHH010170947.1:0-16207 GCA_032359455.1 Chlamys rubida | reverse complement strand
TCACAAACCAATGACGTAACAATCAATACCTGCTCACAAGAGAAGATAACTCTGCAATACGCAAAGACGGAATATATATCAGGTCTAACTATTCACCTTGTCACCTGTTTATGTGACTATTATATAATTAGTAAACAATTCTTCGATGGAATGAAAAGAAATTGAATTGATACCAGGTTGTTATATTTCATCATTATAATACTTAAGCTTTACATAGTTTAAAGTGTGCCATGTTCATAGTTAATGTAATCGGAAATGAATGAAGATGCAACTTTGTTACAGGTATTTATGAAGTATTTTTGGGACACAAGAATTTTGCAATAGGGAAACAACCTGAACCCCTGGAGGGCACAGATACGGTAATTATATACTCATCTAAATAGTTGTCTCAACGATACTGTGCACATATAAATATGGAAGACATGCTAAAATTTGTGACAGTATACATGTATTTTGTAATTAAAATATGGAAGTGCTAAAATAAGAAATGTATTGAAACCTTGATGATGGGATTGTTTTTGAAAATCTGCTGGATTGTGAACGAATACATACATGTACATGTATAGATTTGTCTGCTGGTCCATTTAACTGACTCCCTTCCTACCTGTTTTCAGATTATATATGTGAAACTGTTCCTGTTACTTGCTGTTCTATTTAAATGACTCACCCTGTTTCTGATTGTGTATTTATGCGATTCCATCATGTATTGATTGCTATTGGTTACATTTTGTTTACATGATTCTCTTATCTGTGTAAGTGCTTGCCGTTTTGTTTCATTGCCTTCCTCCCTGTTTTCAGGTTGTGTATGTGATGCCCTCCTCTAGTGCTCGCTGTTCACAACTACCTAGAGCCGTAGACAAAGTCCCATTTTACGCAGCCCTAAAGAAACTGCGGGACCATCTCCGTGGGGATCTTAAAGAACTAGATGAATCAGAAGTGTGCTTCCCTGACCTTGAGCTCAAAGTCATTAAGAAGGAGGATCGGCTGAAGGCAGAGGGCTACGCTGATGCTGATAACAAGGGAGCAATTAATCTTGGTAATGGCAATGTGCCTGCTCCCTTCACAAATAACCAGCCAATGAATGGGGCTGTAGGTCCCCCAGGGATGAATCACCCTGGAAACTTTATGTCCATTAAGCAGGAAACTGCTTACAACTCTCAGGATTATGGGGGCAGTACCAACATGTTCCACCAACAAATGCCTGTGATCAGTCTTCCCTGCCCTTCATATCCAATCTCAAGTATGGCATATTCAGGGGGAGGTAACTCTCATCCCCATGGACCACAAGGAATGATGCCTTTACCAGCAACAACATATCCCTCCTCCCAAGTTGATGGATCACCGTTGTTTGGGGGACAGGGGTCTCAGGGACCTCATCCATCACACTTTCCTACTAGTCAGGGTTCTTACATTCCACCAATAAACTGTCATGGTAATCCCTCTCAAGGTCAGGGTCAGTTCTTATCACCAGGTCAAGGTCAAAGTTCAACTAATATGTTCTCATCCCAGGGGCCATCACAAAATCTACCTCACCATGTGGACCTGACAGTGCCAGGGTCCTACCCCTCGGCGGGGTTGCACATGGCCAATGCCATGCATGGCTGGCCCGGCATGCAAGGTCAATCTTGTGGACAATCTCCTCGACCACAGCAGGGATTTGATCAGATGCAAAATCGTGTGTTCATCAAGGCGGAACCACAGGACTTTGGATCATCATCACCATCAACCTGTCCATTTCAAAATGTTGGATAAGTAATGTATTTATTTGTGTAGTCCTGTATGGGTGTCTGAGTATGTGTTCATTAAGTAATCATCACAGTGATGACATCATAGTGAGTTCTTTGTATGCATTATATATAGCTGTCTTGCATTTTTATTTCCATTATTTATATATTGTAAATATTTTGCAAAATATTGTTGTCTCGGACTTTTTAAAACAGGAAATATATTGATGTATTTTTCTTGTGCTTAAAGTTTCATAAGTTTTGTCCTTTATTAATGCAAATTCGAAGAGATCTGGTTTGTGCCTAATGAAATCAGGATTCTGGATCTGTGAAATTCTTAAAAGGTTCATATCATACAACCAAATGAAATAAAATACAAATTGGAGACTTAAAAGTTAAAATAGATACATATTCAAATTAGTATGAATATTTAATGCATGAAATTACAATTAGAATTTAAAGAAATAAAAAATCTATTTAGAAATCAATACTGGAACGATTTTTCCATAACAAATATTAAAATATCAAAGTACCATATTTTGTCTTACAAAATGAATATATATTGAAGATTCATAGGTAGTGAAAACCTCACAACTAAGTTTTTAAATTTTTGCCTCAATAGACTGGAATAGGTTAATATGATAAAATATATATAGATTATAATCATCATTATATGAAATGAAAGTAGAACAGACATGGTAATAATTGTGTGATAATGGACAGTAAATTTAAGCACACAGTAAACATGTACAGTGTAGTTGTTGCTAAAGATACACAATTTTGAATGAAATTATTGCTGTTACACACGTAGATGCAATTGAAATGATATTTGAACATGTCTCGCAACTGAAATAATATTTAAAACGTGTTGATTTCCAGTATTGAACACATTAGAATACCTAAATCTGATGGAGTTTTTGTTGTTGTACATGTACATGACATTATGTAGCTGTATGCATTTTTATAAAATTGAATATTATACCTTGTAAGAATTATTGTACATTTATTTATTGATATTATCATCATAGTGATATTAACATAAGTACAATATGTGATGTAAAAAATGCTTTAGATGTCATTAATATCATCGGTGTATTTTACAGATGTGAACTCCACCATTAAACTGGTTGTCTGTGAGTGTAGCTGTTTTACTGTAGACAGACTACAGAGATACCACTTTGTAAGAAAAGTACCTCATTTACTGTTGATAAGCCCGAGCTCAGATATAAGCCCACCCTTCTTGTTAAACAGATTTACAAGTGACATTCACCAACAAGCAGTCTATGTGTGTAAGTAAAAATGTTTAAAAAGCCAAACCATAAGTTGATGCTGTTTCTATTGACTATACTTGGTATTTCTAAGGATGAGATCTTACAGGCTTATTGTATCTTTGAGCAAGATGCTTTACTCCGTTTGTTCCAGTCTACTCAGCTGTAAATGAGTATGTGGTTGGGCAGTGCTAGAATTGTAGATTGCTAGCTGTGAGCGCCGATATTGGCAGCACCGGCTGTATGCTCCCCAGGAAGTTGAGAAAGATATTGGCTGGTCGCAAAGGCCCTTTAACCACGGCTAATAATTTGTGAACCGCTTTGAGACGACCTATGAACTAGGTTGTGATTATTAATATTATTTTTTGTTTCCATTTACTTGATGGATGTTGCCAGATACTACTGATCCTTCACCTATGAAATGCTGCCTAGCTATTGCATTTACTTGTCCTGAGCTGTATATGTCTGTTGCAGTGTAAAAACAATTACCTAGGGGTAATGGTATTAATGTATAATTATCATGTATTGATGTGTAATCATTATATTGATGTATAATTATTTTGTATTAATGTATAATATAATGTATTGATGTATAATTATTATGTGTTATGTACATACTGACTGAAGCAATACACTGTTTAATTATACAAAATGTTCAATTTTTATGTTAAGTATAATTTATATTTGATAATACTGCCGTATTATGAGTTTTAAAGACTTGATGAGTTGAGTATGTTCTTGAGTGTGACATCATATATGATTGCATACATAATTGATATGTCATTTATTATAATAATAAATGTATTTCTGTAAATTATTTATATGTTAAATATTGGTTTACACTTTATAATTAAGACGCAAGAGCTTTAAATTGTTGATAGCAGGCAAGGGGGGGATGCAGTCAAACTTTTTAGTCATAACAAAGTAGATGACACTTGTATCCAATTGAACACGAGTATCACTTGTATACCTGCTAGTTTTGTCAAAAACAGATGACACTAAAGTCTAATCTTGTTAGTCCTAACAACACAGATGACACTATATTTGTGTCTTTTTAGTCCTGAAAATAATGGCTGACATTGTGTTTTAGTCTTGTTATTCTGGATATCATCATTTAAGCAGACTGTAACTAATGAATTTTCCAGATTGAAGTATTAATGAACCAGTTCGGAGTGTTCCTACAGGTAATGGTCTGGAAATGGAGGATGACATCCAGATAAATTATGTTCCATTGATTAAAAAATTGAACATTTTAATTGAGAAAACAATAGAAGTTGTTTATATATGATTTTTTCTCTGGATTAGGTAAACAACATATATACAGCCAGCTTGTTATAGTGGATATGTATAGAGTATAAAGTCATGTCTTCTTTACGATCAAAATCCATCACACTGGGCATTATCAGGATTATATTACCTGGAAGTTCCCTTTCATTGATCATTTACATTTACTACCCATTTTCGTGATGATCTATCGCGGAATATGGTTATTTCATTATGAAAGTATTTCATTATGAAAGTATTTCGGTCAACACTTAGGTGAAATGATAATATTGATTTATATTGTGTAATCCCTGTACTGTGAAATAATGATATATATTATTTTATATTATTCCTTTGTTTATTGGTGATGTGATTGTAATGATTGACTTCAAAGATCCGTTGGTACATACTGGTAAATAATGAGAAAAGTGTATTCACATCTCAGGAAGTCACATTTCATTTGACCTTTGACCTCACTGCCAGAGAATCACGTTTCTACATTTATGCCTTTGTAAATCTAGTAAACATGTAACAAATTTTGTACATGGTGGTTGTAATACTGAAAGGCAGCATACAACGTTATTGAACTGGAAAAGTCGTGATGTATTGAGCTTTAATACTTTTTTTTGAACATTTTTTGTCCCTACATGGGATTCTGGTAGTGTTGGGTAGAAGATGTTACTTTTGTGTTCAGACTGTTATCAGATACATGTGTATTGCACTCTGTGTAAACTACCTTAACACTGGCTTTAAATTGCCATGGTAACACAATCAAATTTGTTCATCGCTATAACTACTGATATCCAGACCTGTGTATTGCTACAGTAACACCAATCAGATGTGTACATGACAGTGACTGCCGATACCCTGACCTTTATATCACCATGGTAACACCAATCAGATGTGTACATGACAGTGACTTCCGATACCCTGACCTGTATATCACCATGGTAACACCAATCAGATGTGTACATAAGTGTCTGCCAGTACCATCACCTGTATATTACCATGGTAACACCAATCAGATGTGTACATGACAGTGACTGCTGATACCCTGACCTGTATATCACCATGGTAACACCAATCAGATGTGTACATGACAGTGACTGCCGATACCCTGACCTGTATATCACCATGGTAACACTAATAAAAAGACTTCACAAATCCTAGGTTATATAAAACAATTCTGATTAATATTTGGTGACACATTTATCATGTGTGCGGCGGCACATAATCTCTCTGCTTAATTCTAGCCAATATGATCCGTGTTAATTGTATTAATTTTAATGATCAGAAGAGAGCGATTTTATCAGTTGTCTGGCCTACATATCATTTAACGATAAAATTTCAGCCGTTGTTTCATTAATATACCAATCCTGCTGACATATGTGTTAGTTTTAAATGGTATTTCAAGTCTTCTATGTGTTATAGATATAATCAATTTGTCTCGACACTCCATGTCTAAATACCTCATATGTAGATCAATCTCTATGCCCAATTAAACTTAGCATTAAGTGGAAGTCCTGAATGTGTGTTATGTGCATGTACTTATTGTTCCTACATGTTTAATATACTATCTGAATATTCTGATCTGTGAGAATGAAATATGAATGAACAATTTAGTTAAATATGGTTTTCTTGTTTTGTTTTGTCACTTTTAGTGCAATGTTGACAATTGTTAATCATTTTAATATTTTTCCATTTTCGGCACAGTTATAATTATTATATATTACTTTAAATTTTTAAATAAGACCATCTTCCTGTTGCACAATGTTATACAATGTTACAATGTATAAAACAATGTTACACTGTGTTATACATTGTCATTCTCTTTATTTATTTCTATTTTTATAAAAAGCTAATATATATATAAATATATATGTATATCTTTCGGTTTTTATACCATTAAAAATTAATATAGGAATTTTTAACTAGTGCCTATATACAGGAACAGTTTTAAGGCAAACATGTTTATTTAGTTTATGGATTTATACATTTTTTTATTTAATTTAGTAATGAATTAATTTGATTATTGTGTACTATTTCAATGTTGGAATGAATAAAAACTGCATCTGAACTTTACCATTTTTGTTATACTTTGACTTGTGATCATGGAATTTGACATCACTATTTGTTACCATTACAATGAGAACAGATCCATTGATAGATGGGTTTGTCATCCATGGCCTCGGATATCTTCATGAATGGACCTTTCCTGACATGCAAAACATTTTTGGGGGCTTCTTCCATCGTCTGTCCCTCTGTGTGGTGTCAACCTTTTTCTTTCAGCAGCTTCTGATGAATAACCAAAAAGACTTGGCGGTGATATTTGGCTATAATTAGGAGGTGATATTTGGCTATAATTAGGAGGTGATATTTGGCTATAATTAGCATGTTTATAGTTCACCTGCCCGAGGGGCTAGTGAGCTGATGTTATGGTGCAGTGTCTGTCGTCATCTTCTGAAGAACGGACAGGCCTATAGTCATGAACGCTTTATTGGTAAGAGCCTGACAAAGTTTGAGAACGAAAATGACACCTACTTTTAAGGTCTCATGGTTCAAATATGTCAAACACTTCAAACGACTTCTTCTGAAAAAGCAAAAGGTATAGAATCATAATATTTGGCTGGTGGCTTCTTGGGATAGAGCCCAACAAAGTTTGGTTATACAAATGACTTTTACCTACTTTCAAGGTCACAGGGGTCAAACACTTAAAACAACTTGTTCTGAAGAACCGAAAGGCATAGAGTCATAATATTTGGCTTATAGCTTTCTGGGATAGAGCCAGACAAAGTTTGTGATTGCAAATTACCTCGACCTTCTTTCACGGTCACGGATTAAATACGGCAAAAACTGCAAACAGCTTCTTTTGAAGAAGTGAAAGGCATAGAGTCATGTTATTGAACAAGCAGCTTCCTTAGATGGAGCCCGACAAAGTTTGCAAATGAAAGTGACCTTTATCTACTTTTAAGGTCATAGGGATAAAATGTGTTAACATATTTAAATGACTCCTATCTATAAGTAAGAGCCACAGGGTGATGATATTTGGGATTAAGGACTTCTAAGTTGTTTCAACAGAATGACTTCGTGAGGTCACTGTGATAAAACGTGTTAAAATATTGTAACAGGTAAGGATTTTCATCCTATAGCTTTATCTAAATCTAATTTCTAATTTGATATAGAGTATCCTTGGCCCAATACGATTCACTGTTGTATAAACCATGCCTCCCAACCCAATGGGCACAGAGGGGTGCATGGGACCCAATAAGGTAAGGGTGTTGCTGAAAGACTGAGCAAATATTTGGAAATATTTTCAGTACAGTATAATATCTAGTTAAAAATATTTTGCTATGACTGCATAAATATCCAGGTGAGTGATACAGCCTGGCCTCTTGTATTTTTTTTTCTTCAAATTATTGACCTTGACCCACATCCAAGGTCAAATATTTTAAAACCTATACACTTCTTTGATTAGTAGGGCTAGAGTGATCATATTTTGCCAGTAGGATGCTGGGATAAAGGGATATCAAGTTTGTTCAAATAAATCATTTTGACCTACTTCCAAGGCCATAAAAGTCAAATGTGTTAACAATTTTAAACAAGTTCTGAATAAGCAAGAGGCCTATGGTGATAACATTTTACAAATAGCAAACTGGGCAGAAAGGGTTATCAGTTGTGTTCAAATTAATGAATGACCTTGACCCGCTTTCAAGATCACGGGGGGGGGGGGGGGGTCAAATGTGTTAAACATTTAAATCTCTTCTAAAATCCACTAGGCCTAAGGATGTGATAATTGATAAATTGATAAATAGCCTGTAGTGGTAAATGACTTTTGAGTTAGTTAAAGAGAATGACATTGAGCCATTGAAAACAACTACCTATCGGTAACTAAGAGGCCTAAGGTCAGCATCTGTTGTATGTATGGTAATGATGTAAGTAATAGGAAGTGTGTGATCTTGATGAATGGCCTAGACCAACGAACTTTTAAGATAATACAAGTACAATAGCATACGGTTATTCAGTGAAGAGTAAAACATCCTTCAAAACTAGACCTAAAATGTGTAATGTTACGATATTTAGTATATTTAAAACATTTGACCTTGACCCACATATCACAGATGAGACCCATTGGGCCTCTTGAATCGTAACGATGTTCACCAACAATTGGGGGACTGGTCGGATTCCAGTCTAATAGTCACAGCGTAATAAAAGCCCTATAAATGGCTGCGGGTTTCTTTGAGTCCTTTCACTCATGATCTATAATTTCTTCAAATATAAGAACAAGGGGTCCAATTGGTCTGCATCGCTCGCTGTCATTCTATTCTGTTGACAAACACATTTCGAAATTTGGTTAACAAATACCTATTGGGATTTGAAAATTAGCAACTGGGTGCACTTTGGGAATAAATCGCTCACCTGTTATGAAATAACATTTCGTATCTGCGATTTATAAATAGGTCAATGTCTTTATCCAAACGAACTTGATTGTAAACAAACTAACACTACTGACTAAATATCATTACTCTATTTAGTACTGATTTTTTGTTAGATAATTATTGTATTGTGCAACCTTCAAAGTTGGTCAAAATGATTTACATTTATTTGAGCAAACTTGATAGTAGCCCCCATCTTGGCCTCCTGGTTATTGGGAGAAAGTCGTTAAATAAATTAACATATTTGACCCATATCACATCAGAAGTGAATGAAAGCCATTCACCCCAGCATGTCATATCGCAACTACGGACACATCGTTTCCACAGGCTTTTTTGGTTATTCAAATGAAGCAGGTTTGAAGAAAAAAATGTAGACGACAGACGACACCTTGCCAAGTCACACGCTCTCGCATGTCTTTACGGCAGAGGATAAAAAAACAGTAATATTGAATTTATTTGGTTAAAACTGTCTGACCTTGTGGATTGTATCAAGTCGACACTCAGCAACAACTAATTTAAGAGGACATGGTTGTCATCCTTGATTTCAAATCGACCCGAAAATCACTTAGCATTTGACCAAGACCAGCTGATTCAGATTGTGGAACTTTAGCAGAAGGAAATGTCTTGGCAAAGTTTAGAATATTTCGATAATGTTTCTGCAATAGCTCACGGGGAATTGTGGTAACAAACTTAAATTGCAATATCCGAGATAGACATTGGACTCTTTTTCGGAAATCTACCCCAAATTGTAGCCCGAGTTTCCTCTGGCCCTAACACCAGACTTATATATGTCGAAATATCTAAGTCTGGTGTTAGGGCCAGAGGAAACTCGGGCTATCCAAAATGGAGCATGCAAAATTAAGAACAAAGTGAATCGTCACGGCACATCAAGTTTCATCGTGAATGTTGATACTTTCTGAGAAATACTGGTAACCATCTGCGATATCCATATAAAATCATATATAGCCTGGTGGCCGGTGCCATTTCGATTTTTTTCTGCATGATTTGCTCGAATTTCCAGCCCAGTTTAAACTAAACATAATGCATACAATGTTGTGTGATGTTCCTTAAGTCGTTTCCGAGAAATAGCGGTTGAGAACATCATCAGCAAAATCAATAAATGCTGTCTGGCGGTTATTTTTTCCAATCTATATTGAATTAAATGAAGCACTATACAAACGGACACAGGGTAACCTGAACCACTCAGTACTTTCTGAGAACTAGTGATATTATACTACACCCATACAATATCCAAGGTGACCATTTGGTATCTTAGAGCTATATGAAATTAGATCGGGTACCAAGACCGAGAGGGTCATTCATACAAAGAATCTTACAAAAAGCGGAAAACACATTCCATATGCAAAATCTAAGATCGTTGACTGACGGCAATATTGCATTCTCCAATATCAAAAAGCATGCAAAAACTATGGACCAAAGGTATCACGCAAATACAGTTTCGTCATCTCTTTAGTAGTTCATGAGAAGCATTAAAACAAACTTGACATACTATGAGATATCGATTTCATCAAGTTACAGAATCAGATTTCAATGGCAGAAATGTAATTTATCTTTAGTCCGTTTGGAGCTCCTTTCACGAAAAAAGGAAGAAAGAAAATCAATAAAGTCTTTGCATAATTTGATTTTAAGGTGTCAAAAACACGGCCTTATAGGCATCTGTCCTTTCCGAAAATTTATGATAAAGGGGAGACTGGTCAAGTTGAAAATTTATAGGAAAACTTGATGGAACAAGAGGCGCAGAGGGCCTGTATCGCTCACCTGGATATTTGAGCAATCATGGAAAAATATTCTCAATAAAAGTACTTTTGCAAATATTATATATTGAGTCTCCTTGGCTTAAGAATGCTCCAGACTAAATGAAACGTTACACTACTCTATTCAAGCATGCTACTGGTCAAATATCATCACCCAGGCCCTCCTGGTGTTGCTGAAGAAGTATTCACATATTTGACCCCTGTGACCGTGAAAGCAGGTCAAGGTAATTTATCTGGGGAAACTTTATAACACTCTGTCCCAGGTACCTACTAGCCACGTATCACTACTCTGGGCATCCTGCATATTCTGAAGGTAGTTGTTTAAAGGTTATTTTACATATTTGACCCCTGTGACCTTGAAAGAAAGTCAAGGTCATTTATTTGAGGACACTTTATAACACTCTGTCCCAGGTACCTATTGGCTAAATATCATTACTCTGGGCCTCCTGGTTATTCAGAAGATGTTTAACAGTTTATAACACATTTGACCCTTGTGATCTTAAAAGTAGGTAAATGTCATTTATTTGAGGAAACTTTATATCACTTCATGCCAGGTACCTACTGGCCAAGTATCAGTACTCTGGGCCTAATGGTTATTCTGAAGAAGTTGCTTAAAGGTTTTTAATATTTGACCCCTGTGACCTTGAATGTAGGTCAAGGTCATTGATCAAATATAATTCCTCTAGGCCTCTTGGTTATTCAGAAGTTGTTTACAGAGTTTTACAATTTTGAACCCTGTGACCTTGAAAGAAGGTCAAGGTAATTTATTTAAGGAAACTTTATAGCATCTGTCCCAGGTACCTACTGACCAAATATCATGTCCCTAGGTCCTCCAGTTCTTATAAGTTGTTCAAAAAAAAAATTGACAGATGACGGACAACACACCATACCACAAGCTCAACTGGCACTTAGTGCCAGGTGAGCTTAAAACGAGTCATATTATTGTATTATTTTTCAAAACTTGGTGTAATATCCTTTTCCGTCGCTGGTTCAACTTGTCCAATTCTATTCAATACATGACTTGTTCTTCTGAACTTTTAGCCTTCGTAATAACACCACATTAAATTCCCTGATCTTTGTTGAATTCATCAAAAATATTTTTCTGCTTCAAAAGATATTTCGTAAATAGCAGATTTTTGTTTTTTCATCCAGCTAAGTTTTTATTTTGGAACTTATCTGCCCATGGTTGGATTGCCATGGAGATAATAGTTGTACGACCAAGTGTAAGGCAGGGAAAGAGCAAACTACCCCCCGCATAACAATATTCACAAGTAAGTTAATGATAATGATATACCCAAACAGATAACAAACACTACAGCAGTACTTCTTAATGTTTAATTCCATACCTTCATATATTATACACAGTAAGATATATATATAAATCAGTCAGTCATCTAACATACTGTATCAATCTTCTTGGTGAGCATTTGTTTGTTCATATTGAATAAATAGCTGTGGAGTTTCATTTTGGTTTTCATTGTAAGTCTCAACCAGAGCACCAACTCTACAGCTTTAAATCACCCCGAAAGGGAAATACACCTTCATACAAATCTATCAAGTGAATCACTATTGAAAAAACAACCCAATCCAGCATGATCGCTTTATTAACAGATTTCTACACTTCCATCAATAATACTAGTTGCATCACATTCCAAACCTTGTCGGCAGATAGATGGGTTCTAATATCAGGTCTACTCTAATTAGAACTTAACCCTTTCACCCCTATGTAACTTTAGTAGACTCTACCATGCATTGATCTGGATGAGTCCATTATTGAAAGGGTTAAACCAGTATAGTATCATGTGAGGAAAACAAACATCTGAGCATTCTTTCTTTTTTAATACCATGTAGTTGTGATTTGTAATTAGTACAAGTGTTTCATGCGAGGATATCCAGGACATGTAATAGGTATAATAAGGTATCAAATTAAAAGAAAGTATCATTGAAAAAAATACTGCATTTCTGAGGATTGGCAGGCCCAGCTAGGGGCCACTCAAGATAGCATGACTGTGTTTATCTCTCATTACAGCCCAGTAATTAGGTAACGGTTATTTGGTGGAGATCTCATCCATTTTCATATTATGACCCAGGGAATAAGTCCCCTGTGACAGGGACAGATCTGAGACAAATCCTGGAAGAATATGTGTCTCTTTAATCCTTGCAATTGTATATATGGTTATAGGGTAGAGATCTCAACAGTTTCCATGTTGTGGACAAGGAACTAAGTACTAAGTATCTGTGGCTGGCCCCAGAGTTAACCCTGGTAGAATGTTTATGTTCATCTCTTCATGCCCACCAAACAGGTATTGGTTGAAGGGTGGAATTTCCACCATTTCCTAATAATTTGCCCTTTTTGGCTGCATGGGCTCATAAGCCCACTTGGGGATCAGTACCAAAGTTTGCATTTTTTTTTATTGATATATCTCTCATAGTTACAGAGGAGAAGTTGCTCAAAGCAATATGGCTGAATTAGAACTCTTGGCCATGCCCCTAATTAAGTTCAAAACGGGGTAGTACAGTCTCTCTATTTGAATCCCCACCACTTAGGAATGCTTTCAGTCAAGTTTTGTAAAAAGTCTGTTTGGCAGTTCAGAAGGAGTTAGGACACCGAAGGGATGCCATGGTACAGTGTCAACCTGATTAAGATACCTATCTTCATTATACACTATTTATAATGATCTGTATGATCTGTATTTTAATCAGATTAGGTACAGCGTAAGCTAGCATGCGCATCACCAAACAGAAACTAATATGCTGGTGTTTATAGACTCATTTTCATCACAATATAACTACACATCAAATTGAAGCGAAATTATAATTATAATAATAATAATAATAATTCGAGATTCTTATATACCGCTTTATCACAACTTAGTTCGTAGGTCGTCTCAAAGCATTTCACAAATTATTATCCGTGGTTATAGGGTTTTCGCAACCAGCCAATATCTTTCTCAACTCCCTGGGGAGCATACAGCTGGTGCTTCCATTTCGGCACTCACTAAGCTAGCATTCAACAATTCTAGCACTGCCCAATAACATACTCATTTATTTACTGCTGTGTAGACTGGAACAAGCGGAGTAAAGTATCTTGCTCAAAGATACCACACAGTGCCGTGACTTGACTCGAACCCCCAACCCTTCGGTCACGAGCCCGGCGTCCTACCACTAGACTACCATGCCTCAATTCTAACATTAGTGACTGTATCAGGTGTCATTTTCTTAACTACAACTGGACCTATCCTATATTTGAATTATTTTCTTCTTCATGAGAATGGGAAAACCAAATTGGATAGTACTGCAAGGATCTGAGATGATCACATATAATGCCACAGACCAATAGGCACATGAATGTTAAAACATAATTAATCATGTACAAAATTTACCAGAGCCTGAAACAAGGCTACAGTTGTATTTGTACACCGTGAAACACAGTAACATTAGGGGCAATGCTGTTCAAAAGGCATACAAAACGTTCCACCGAATTGTGCATGTGTTCAATGCTGAACAATACTTTTAAATAACTTTATTAATCATACATTCAACAATAAATATTGAAGTTCTAAAAGCATTTTCATTTTTTAAAGAGGTACCCTAAATGTGTTCGTATCACAATTTTTGACGACTGAATAAACTCAGAAGGTACCCCTCTGTAGCATTTAAATCATTGTTCGTACAAAAAGGTACAAAATACAGGAAATAATGTCTGAAAAAAGTAAACAGCAGTTTGTTGGTACCATAAGCAGTACTAGATAATAAGTGCATACAAATAAGGCACATGTTAAGAAAAGTGATGTGTTATTGAAGATGTATTCGAAGATTCACGTTTGTAAGTATAATTACATTCAGTAGAAATAAATCTTAAAAATAATTGCAATATTCAAAGAAGATTTTTTTTTTTCAATTTAACATGATTTGATAGGAAAAATTACATTATCATTTTGGAAATTATTCTATGTGTATATTTAAACTTAACAAGAATAAGCAACAACTCCCAGATTGATGAGATTTACAAGTGACAACCCACATAACACTATTGGAAACCCCAGCTTTTTTTGTAATCAAAAGGCACTGCCAAAAACTATAATTTTGCATTTGGATGGGGTTTTTTTCAGGACATAATTAGACCTTTGGTACATTGTATATCATTTCTGGATTGCAGAATTTTTATGAACAAATATGTTAATCAAAAACTATATACCCAGGTAACATTATATCTGAAATAAAGGGGAGATAACTGTATTCAGATGGACAGGAATACTTAAGAAGTTGTTTGTTTACATTGACAGTAATAGAGTGACAGTGTACATACAAATTGTAGACATGGCCAGAAAATGTATATTGGTAGCATCAGGTGCTTTAACTGAAATATAAATTGGTTATAACTTTACATACATGTATATTTGTTATGACTATACATATACCGGTATATAAAAATTTGCATTAATTTGTGAGGAGATCACAAAATGAAAGATATCACATTTTATTGAGATAAATTTTAACATAAAATATAAGTGAACCCGTTAATTTCATGTATTCAGAAAAAAAGGACAGATATCTGTGTAACAGTGTATAAACATGTCTTAGATCAACACAAACAAAAGTAAGAAATGCCTAACTTGAGTATATAAAATTGGACAGGAACATCAACAGTGTCTATCGAACAGATACCAATACACATCAACAATGGCATACCAGTGTGTTGAATTTATCTAAGCATATACTATTCAACAATTGTGTGGGGTCCAGCCTTACATATTGTCTGGGAACCCGTCCAAAATCTTTAACAATCACTAGTAGTCAGTCCTTTCAGAGTTTACACAATACTTTTACCTTACAACAGGAATCTATAGTCACCTAGCGTCTGAACAGAGTAGCTGAAATAATGGGGTTTTTTTAATTTCACATGAAACATTTTATCTAGTTTTGATACCTGTACTTCTTTTATTTATTACAACGCTGAAAAATTGCATTAGAATTTTGGAGAAAAAAACCAAATTGTCTCTAAAACATGAATTTCTCACTAAGTCTGTTTCAATTGGATCATTACATAGAGCGTGATAACACAACTTAATCAACTAGTCTATGTGTTTCATACAGAGTTTGTTCATACTGCAATTAGGGTACCAAGTGCTAGTAAGTAATGACAATAAATGACATCATTCACAAGACAATTAATCTGGAGAATTAGTACTTTCTATCAATAAATATTTCTTAATATTTAACTCATTAATACGAAAGATATTTTTTTCATCATTTTGGTGACGCCAGTGATACAAGTACAAGTTAAAGGTATCTAATATAACTTTCAAGTCACTCATGTATATGATTTGATACTGCTTGGGTAGCCCAAACCTCACCTATTACCTGATGCCCAGAAGATCTGTAAAAAGCACTAGATCCCTCATACAGTGTTCTTGAACTTTATATAACACTTGACCCCTCACCAGGAGTATAAAAATACATTATATATGGTGAAATGCCCGACTTACAATTTATGTGTCATGTTTGCTATGTACATGTGGCAGGTGATTTAGGATTACGTCAGGATGAGTAAAGTTAACTACATGTGATATTAAACACTTCAAAAGAACAACCAGGATATAGCATGTCTATCACAACCTCACAACCAAACAGGCACAGAACAAGCTAGTAGTACGACAACACTGTTGTCTACCATACAGGCACAGAACAGGCTAGTAGTATGTCAACACTGTTGTCTACCATACAGGCACAGAACAGGCTAG
>JAUMHH010170936.1:3780-16208 GCA_032359455.1 Chlamys rubida | reverse complement strand
GACGTCGCAGTCCTTAAAGACTTCCTACTGGAAAGGGGAACCGTATGTGACCTAGCGGTGATTCAATCCAGTGAATTAAATTCTCAACAAAAAATGAGAGATCTACTCAAAAAATTATCTTATTGCCATTTGTTGTTGATTATTAAATTTGTTACTTTTTATTGTCAAATGACAGTCATGTGATGTACTAAATCTATTATGACCCTTTGCCCTTGGGAACAGTTCTCAAATAGTGTTGTCTGGAGAGGTATAGTGCCCGAGCCGTAAAACAGTTCCCTCGGGAAAGGGCCATAATAGAATAATATATAGGCTCTAGCGGTGCTCTACAGGACGACCGAAAGTGTACGAGGGATATGCAAGAGAAGCAGCTATAGGGAGGACGCGGTAATTGGAATTGTAAAATCAATGGACGTACTTGTCAACTGAACTTCTACTGGCGAGTTCACCACAACAGACATTGTGTCAAAGGGCATACAGTGACGACTTCCAAAACTAAGGATTATTGTTTGTTTGATGTTTTATTGAATATATCAGTTTAAAAACTGACTGATATTAATCAAAAATATAAGATGATGACTGCACAATTCACTATCCAATATAAACCCTCAATGTACAATGTACAAGAGCTTGAGACCGTCAACTATATGTCATGCAGAGTTAATACAAAATGTCAACTGAGACAATTTTTGGCAAGATCAGAATAGGAGACATCATTCTCTTCAACTAAAACATCAAGATGCTTGCATCTTAAAATATATTTATGGTTATTTTAGACATCACAGATATTTGCATGCTATTGAAGAGTCAAATTGTTTCAGTCTAGACATTCCCCAACAAACCATAAGCTTGTCTACCATGCATTCAACATTAGCAGGTGATCAATCAAATCTACCCAAAAATATCCTTTAACCTTTTCACCCCTATGTAACTTTAGTAGACTCTACCATGCATTGATCTGGATGAGTTCATTTTGGTCTACAGTGGTGAAAGGGTTAAGTTGAGATCTTCAAATTCCAAACATAGTTCCTATTAACAGCTATGATCATTTAATGACAATTTAGGTATTGGTACAGGAGGAAAATCAGAGTACCAGGGAAAAACCAATGACCTGCGTCCAGTACTTGGCAACTGCCCCATGCAGGCCTCGAACCCTCGACCCAATAGTGAAGGGCAAGTAATCGTAAAATGATCAGATGCCTTAACCACTCGGCCACCGTGAACCAAACTTACCATGGATCAGTCACTTAAACAAATCATGGCATAATCAAATCTTTTTCTACTGCAATTGTTGTATAACACTATAATCACGATATACCGACACAAATGTCAAAATACTGTAAACTTATATCCCCATTCTAATACATAGCATCTAAAACCACTGAAAGAAACAATGATTTGAAGTTCTTTTTGTACATTTTACTAAACTTCTGGATCACACTGCCATGGACTGGTAACATATCAGTAATAGTCACAGTGAGGGGGAAGTACAATGCTCGAAACATGAGTAATTATCAATTTCTCAAAGCACCAGGGTCAGTAGAGGTTAATGACATCAATAGCAACTGCCATCCAGGCTTCATATGTATATATTTACATTCTTGATGTTTGTTCTGTTCATGAATCTACCAACTGAAAACAACTGCCATTAGATTCTAGATATATATTTTCGTTATAACAAAATCAGCTGATCTGCAGAAGTCGAACATTTGAAGTTTGTGTATAGGCTGGAGTTCTGGCTGTTCCTTTTTTATGGTTTTCTGACTAATATGAAAAATATTAAATCTACAAAAAGTGTTGTAACTATTTTACTGTAGTTCATCGTAATGTAAATATATGAATTGAATGGATTTTTTGTCATGTACATTGCGGCAATGAACAGCAGTAGCAGTAGCTGATCTATATATCTGCTGAGGAGCGCTAATGCGCTCCACGGGATATGTAGATCAGCTTACTGCTATTCATTGCCACAATGTACATGACAAAAATTCCATTCAATCCCTATATGAGAAATTTGCTGATGCCATATTGTGGTAATACTTTGCAAATACTTTTAATCAAATACTTTGTAACACGTCAAATCTGCAGAGGTAACCAAGCTGTTGATAAGTGCCTTTTATCACTGTGATTATAAATATCCTGAACCATGGAATGTGATGACTTGAGAATCTGTGTGCTTTAACTGCACTCCTTCATTAATCAAAGATTATCATTCCCGATGACAAATATAATTTCCACATGTGCTTAGCTTTTTGCTTTATGAACACCCAGAACTAATTGAAACTGAACAACACCAAAACATATTAAGTAATTCACATGAAAAATGAAGTTTTGGTATGAAACTGTATGATTTTTGCTCATCAATTAGCAAATCTCACTGCTAAAACAATTTTGTATGTTGCTGGACTAGTCATTTGAAAAATTATGCTGACAATTTGACAATGCCATAAAAAAATACGGTAGGTGGTTCAACAATATGTGACACATGTTTACCATGTTTGCCTAAAGTTTGAAAATGAACAACAACAGTCATTTATTTTAAAACTCCAATGTAAACCACAATTTTCAGTTCAAGTATGAATGAACCTGCATAGTCTGCAAACCTTTTGGAACAGACACATATTCATTCTTCCAGTAATGTTTGGTCCAGACAGGTTTCACTGGAGCACCTGAACCAAGTTAACTAACCTGTAACCGTACGACTGCTACTCTACATTCTGTGCCAAACTGGACACCTTGGGGGATGAACAAGACTGTGGACACATGTATGGCTTGGTACATTGCCAGGGTAACAAAAGTCACATCTGACACAAGTGGATGACCAGTCAAGGTGTAGGGCAGGAATGTCAGAAATACAAGCAACTTGCTGGACGTAAAAAACGGCCCCACAATGAGGCTGCGTGTGTACTGGGTTGACCTCACACAACACATTTCTAAACTGAAACAATAAAATCTGACATGTAGCAACATAATTATCTGGTCAGTTTCTGATAATGGATAAACCAATGAAAAGTCTAGAGAGTGTTCTATTTCTCCCTCTGGTGTTTTCATGGAATCATTGCCTGAAAGTGATAATACAACTGTAAAACCTACAATGTTACACTGTTAACATTTACTGCTTAATTTGCATTCATATTATTTATGCCCTCAATTTGATAGGCAAGGTATAGGTAAACCCTATTTCTTAACATATCTTATAGTAGACAAATGCTGTACTCAAGCATTGAAACTGGATGGCCCAGGTTCAGCCTACACAACCAATTAGAATTATTTTTTTCAGCGATCATAAATCCATCAAAACAAGTATGGCATGAAAATAAGGCCGAAGAAAAAATACTGAAAATCATTGTGAAGGCGTTTTTAAGACTTAGAAGAATTTCAAATACCTTGCTGTTTTACTGGTGATGGGCTTATGCTTGCACCCACCTATCTTGTTATACAGATGTCATATCTGGTAATGAGGAGTTTAATGAAGAATGTGTCACAATACAAATTAGGAAATAAGCCCAGAAATGTCACTGCTTTCCCATTGCTTAATTAGAAGACCAATAAAATATGCTTCAATTTAACCCAGAAAACATTTACATGTTCGGGTTAACTTATATTTTTTCAAGGTTAAAAAATTACCATCACCAAAACCTAATCAAAATATATCATATAATATTGTTAAACAAAGTTTTCATAGAAATACAGCTGAAGGAAACTATTGACTGGTTTGGTCAATACAAAAAACAACCCATTAAGTTTAAATAAAATTTTAAACTACAAAAACAAGAGGTGACTAGAATGTATACAGCAGACACTTTTATCTAGGGTATTGAGTAAGCTAGTGTTTTGTTGCTAAACAGAAATGATAACCTCCTGTATGGTTTTTATCTTTGACCTGAGCTAGGTCACTGGCTGTTTTATCTACTAAGACATCACTATCACACAATGTCAATAATACTGTTGTGTCTGACACAGTACAACACACATCTGACCTATAAACATCCTGCCTGTTAAACACAGATGTAGGGCATCCTATTTGTATTTGTCGTAATTAAAGCTCCTCCCTTTTAACCCTTCCAACCCTAGGTAACTTTGATGGACTCTACTGTGCATTTATGGGGATGAGTCCATTATGGTCTATGGTGGTGAAAGGGTTAAGCACTTTTTTTTTTTTTTTTTAATTATTGAATGATATAAGCACCCCTTCCCCAAACACTCTCCAGACTGGCCCTCTGTGACTAGCAAAATATATTATAAGTAATCTATATACCAGATACTACAGTCTCATATTCTGACAAGATAGTTTTCCGGTGTTTTAGAAAAAGAAAAAAGTTGGAATTCTCCCCCAGAATTTGTCTTATAGTTATGCTACATTCAAAGCAACTGCCACTACTGTGTTTGTATCTTAATAACAAAGTGCCTCTGTGCACTGGGTGCTAATTATGGTGAATACGGGATTTAAAAAGTCAAGGACCATTTGAATCCTTTACAAATAGTGGATTTTTCTCTAACTGAGACATGAAGATACGATATGTCAAAACATGATGTTAAATGTAATTGAAAAATAAGGACCAAAACAATCCTACAAAAATAAATATATCTTTTTTTCACTGTACAAGACATTAACCCTTTCACCCCTCGGTAACTTTAGTGGACTCTACCATGCATTTATTGGGATGAGTCCATTATGGCCTACAGTGGTGAAAGGGTTCAGATGTTTGTTTTTATGGGGTTCAACATTCTTGCAAAGACAACATTCTGTCAGTTGAACAAAATGTAGTTAGAAAGTTGAATCTCCGAGTGGATTTACACAGGTGTGTATATGTCAAACATGGCTGACAATATCTGAAATTTAAGAATTATTCAAGTCCTATAGAAATAATATATTCACAGTATTATCTGGCCAATACTATGCTTTTTTTATCTTAATAAAAAAGTGCCTCTACAGTTGATATGTTATGTGCACTGGGTGACTCAAGGACCATGCAGCTTATCTGGTCCTTTAGTCACCTTAATTCCAGCTTCCGTATCAAGTACAGTTTACCTGAACCGTGACCCTCTCCAAAACATTTAATCTCATGATCAAATATTCACATACGATGATTATTTCCTCAATTAACATTATACAACGCAGTCTCAAGTGTATGATTCATAATGTGATGACTGACCTAAAAAAATAATTTCATAACACATTATTACATCATCTTTCCAAGTAATGTACGGATACAAAGAAAAATAATCAGAATTCTTGCGTAAATTCCCTGACTTGTTCACACCAGATAGTATGTGTATACACCATATATAACACAAGCCCAGACTCAGAGCTACAAAGTTTTTAAAAGATGGAAAAAATGTGAAACAGGAAAGCCCTAAACCTGATGTAATATGTTAAAAGAAGTTATTTTCATGTGTCAGACTGATGATTTAATCTGTATAACAAGATTGGTGACAGGCATGGGCTTACCACCCGAGTTATGTAAAACAAGTCGTACAAAGTAGAGGCATACACGGAACTAAATGATTCAATTAAAAATATGTTACTTTCTAAATTAGCTAATTCTCTAAATAAAAAAAAATGCTCAGTTACGAACATCAATTATCTAAACTGATCTCTCATTCAAAGGATATAAATCCTATTTGCATATTGAATGCTCCCACACATTGGGCTGCCTGTTATATATCGGACCCCACCATAATGATCTAGAACTCCAAAGAAATCTCACCTTTTATATGAGAGGTGTTGATATAAGGAATCTTAATTATCATGATATAACAGGTGTATTTGTTCAGTATACCAGTACTTATTATATACAGTTAAACTTTAATTGATGTAAAGACCCTGGTTTCAATTGCCGCCAACATATTTAAGGTCCCTTTTCATCATTTTCCTTATGAATTCATTTGTACGTCTCCCTGAATTTATCGACAACCCCTTTATAAGGCCATTTCTCTTGACAAATGATGGTAGTATAATGAAGTAATACTGAATGTTTATATTAGCACTTGACCCACTAAAAAGGATACTCATACTGCAGTGTCTTGTACCCCATGATCATATTTCCAGTGACAAAAACAACTTAATGATTCTTTTTTATGCAAGTTTAGGCTTGACTTGACAACCTCAAGACTTGACATTTTGAGGCATCATTATACCCGATACTTCTAGCTGTGTGCAGTATTTCTACTGCTTTCAGGAGCACTGACTATATTTAATAAACAAATACTTAGTTCCTGAGACTCGGTAGTGAAGCGGACGTAAAACCTATCAATCAATCAATCAATCAATCAATATTCAATCAATCAATCAATCAATCAATATTCAATCAATCAATCAATCAATCAATCAATCAATCAATCAATCAATCAATCAATCAATATTCAATCAATCAATCAATCAATCAATCAATCAATTAGTTCCTGATCTGCAGATAAGCCCACTGAGAATATAATGTTTTCTTAAACATGTCTGCAGCTACATGTCTCTGATTGATCCATGTAATTAAACCACAAGGAGGTAGATCTGGTAAGAAATACCAACAGGTGGTTTATCTCACCACAGGAGATGTAAGGTGTATAATCGCCTGTGATCAGATGCAGCCCCAGCATCAAACACTGTTTCCCCATGCCATTAATGTAACTGTAGTGCGAGGAAGTAGGGTGATGTTAGTTAAAACAAACGTGTTATAAACAACATGTAATTGTACTTCTTTGTATTTGGCTGGTATGTTATTTAAGGTTTTAGTTTTATCTTGGTCCCATTTTCACATCTCCATGTGCATAATAGGATATACATACATAATGCACTGTTTTTCCGAAAACAATTCTCATACATTTTAAAATTAGTTAAGTTTCAAATCCATGTTTTTAAAAGCTGATTGAGGTGATTTAAATTAGTGACAGTAACCTTGGTGATTTACCTTAGACACAGTAACCTTGGTGATTTACCTTAGACACAGTAACCTTGGTCATTTACCTATGTGACAACAACCTTGGGGATTTACCTTAGAGACAGTTACATTGGTTATTTACCTTCGTGACAACAACGTTTCCTTGGTGATTTACCTTAGAGACAGTTACATTGGTTATTTACGTTAGTGACAATAACTTTGGTGATTTTTCCAAGTGACAATAACCTTTAAGTGACTGTAACCTTAGTGATTTACCTTAGTGACAATAACCATAGTGACAGCAACCTTGGTGATTTACCTTAGTGATTTACCTTAGTGACAATAACCCTAGTGACAGCAACCTTAGTGATTTACCTTAGTGACTGTAACCTTGGTGATTTACCTTAGTGACAGTAACCTTAGTGATTTACCTTAGTGACAGTAACCTTGGTGATTTACCTTAGTGACAGTAACCTTGGTGATTTACCTTAGTGACTGTAACCTTAGTGAATTACCTTAGTGACTGTAACCTTGGTGATTTACCTTAGTGACAGTAACCTTGGTGATTTACCGTAGTGACTGTAACCTTGGTGATTTACCTTAGTGACAGTAACCTTGGTGATTTACCTTAGTGACAGTAACCCAGGTTATTCAATTCTTGTGTTCATGCATAGCATTGAATATCAAAAATAATCAACCAATGCAACTATCAAATACATGAACTCCTGAAAAATCCATGTTGCTTAAAGTCCAGAACGATGACATGTATTTCATGTATATACCATGCTGGACGGAAACTATTTCATGATAAATGTGAAATATTTTCATATCATTATAGTTGCCCTAATCCTACAAGACCCTGCAAAAATTGTTGAGGCAAGCACTTGTCTGGGGAGATACCCATCTGTCAATTTCCAGGAGACATACAACTCGGTATGTACACCAAACAAACCTTCTGGACTTCAAACCTGATTAAAGAATAAGTAAACATACTGAGAATCCCCCTTCATCTGAGCTTTAGTGGTGTTTGAGGAGGATCCTCTGAGTGTGTAAGCCTGAGGCAATAATTTGCCTTATGCTGCCTTACCCCTTTAGCTGTAAGTCTATGGAAAAGACTATATTTAGATAATTCCATGGAAAATAGTATTTGGTAGTTACATAATGGTACTGCTGTGACAAAAATCTTTGATATTGAAATTCCAACCCATTTTCTTTTGTCCCTTCACACAGCTGTTGACTCAGTACTTCTAAGCCAGCTTAAGAAATAAAGGCTGGTGTTCTGATTTAGTTCCAGAGAGACCAGTTTTGAACTTTGATTTACTATGTTTTACTCGAACAAGCATTACTCTAGCCCGGGGAACATATTGCTGAGCGAGAACATTTAACTTAAAGCTTTCACTGTCAGCTTTGTCAATACACAGTCCATCCCATCAATACCACATCAAGTGCAGAGACATCTGTAAATTCAGGGGAAGATAACAATTTTTTACACAAGTCTATGCATTTTAATTATACCGGATTCAATCCAGTAAGTGTATAATGCTATTGTACAGGAAGGAGGCATTGAAAGACATTGTTCAAGGCCACACACTTCAAGGGGAGATAACCAATGTCAAGGGAGTTAACCCAGTCGACCTATGAACATAACCACTTACAACAAAATGAACATGCTTTGGAAACACATCTACAAAAGAGAGCACTCTCAGGGGAGGTAACAAACCTGTAGGCGACTTGCTGTGACTCTGGTCTCCGAGTAAAACTGAACAGCAAATGGTATGAAGAGTGTTGTGGATAGACGGACCGCCTGGTACAGAGAAATTGTTACAAACACTTTTTCTGGGGTCATCGTCCCGCCATTCAGCACATAACTTAGGAATGTCAGAAACACAATTAACTTTGCCGAGACAAAGAATGGGCCCACTATAAGTCCACGCGCATAGCTGCTTTCTTTAACCCTGTGTATCTCACCTCTGAAAATGAAATTTCCCATCACCTTTCATCATTTCTGTAAGTTTTAGTGGAAAAAATAGACTTTCTGAGTAAAAGAGATAGCCTCTGCTGAAAATGGGAATGAAATAACGTTTTTTTCACTTTCTTGAATTCATATGCTATGCAAGAAAGATCATGTTTTGGCCAAGACAGATATAACGCATAATATATAAAGATGCTCCTTAAAATCTACAGTCAATATGATGTATCGTAATTGAAATGTTTTCTTCATCCTATTAAATACATATAAACATGATAAAAGATTTGAGCAGATCATGCTTTATGCTACAGTTATAATATGTCTATTGTTCTTTTGCAGTTTATTTTATTTTCTTCATTCAAAATTATTCAAAATTGTAGCTCTATTCTATATGTAACCAAATACCTTGTCCATTATAAAAAATGCCATCAGGGATTCAACATTTTCTAAACTGCACGCTGTTAAAAAATGTCCGATTTCAAAGTGTTAACCTTAAATTACTTATTTTTTATAAGAACAAGAGGTATGTGTATTCAAATATCATTTACCAATAAAAAAAAGGATGAAATATTGAAATAGTTTGGACTGTATAGGAATGATACTTCCCAAAGAACAGACATGGATGTGATGTTTGTTAGAAGAAATATGGTATAAGTACTTGTGAGAGATATTAAGTAGATTGAAGAAACTACAGGGATTCTGAAACATTTAGTGATTTAGTGCACTGCAACACAACAGTATTTGTATATGTTAATAAGTAGAACGTCACTAAATATGCTACGAGGGACAGGAGAAAGAAGATGGAACTCAGTCTACGATACTACCATTTCTGTAGGTATATATATACAGATTTTTAGCTTCGAGTTAACCCTTTCACCACTGTAGACCATAATGGACTCAACCATATCAATGAATGGTAGAGTTAACTGAAGTTACATAGGGGTGAAAGGGTTAACTATACAATTCAGCCACTGAAACATGCAGTGAAACACTAATGCCATCTAGTTATGTCGTTTTTTGTGGATGTATACCAGTATATAAATATGTGTGTAAATTGATGATATCTGAGGTTACATTTGTGTTAAATTATTTTCAATGTATTAATACCTCTTCAGGTGTATAGTGTATAATTGGCCTGCAATTTGTATATATTTAGTTATAATTATTTATCTATATATTATCTTATTCTATATCATGTATATATACTACAAATGTCGACATCTGACAAGTTTCGTTAAGCACTGAAGTATACTATTTATAGATTTACATCTCTTTCACTGATCATTAAATTTATTGCTTAAAATACAACAGCTGTCAAAATAGAACGTGTTATTGGGATTGAAATATCTATAATATTTAATAAATTCCAAATGAAATGCAATGCAGCCAAAACAAATAATATAAAAATTATCAAAATGCAGAATGCAAACAACAAACAACTAAAATACAATAAAAACACTATGAAACAACACACAACACAACTTATAAGTTAGGCTTGTTCTAAAACCGGGGATGGTTTCAGCTAGAGCTAAATTTTGTAAAATAAAAAAAGATATAGAAAAACTAAAGACATAAGCTTGGAAAGAACTATGTCAGGTCATACCACACACCACAAAGCTGTGAGAGAAAAATGTTTGAGACGGAAATTATATGTGAATTTAGCTTTATTCCAAATTTTACATCTTTTTAAATCAATTATTCTGAATTTTTCTTATAATAATGAAACAAACATGATGGAGAGGAAACTAAATTACATTATTATTGATGGCCTAAAAACCTTATCAAATTTATTGGTGATTTTTATTTATTTTGTTTTAACTCTCTGAATAAAAGGGCATTTAATTATCAATTGGTAGTGTAATATTGACATTATGACCTTGGGTGAATAAATATGAAAGCTGTCAAGATATTAAAGAAATCAATTATCATCATAATTGAAACTTCCAGAGATAATTATTAATCTAGAAAATATCTGTAAGACATGAATGCCCTGCTGTCATGTCTGATGTGAAATTAGTTTCAGTGTTTCTCATTCGAGGTGTACTCATACCTGGAATCTGTATAAGCTTTGATGAAAATCTGTTTAGAAATGAAGTAGCTAGAGTGATGACACTGAATTGTTTGATGACTTTCTATAAAAAGCAAAAATGACCTTGGCCTTGACCTTTGAACCCTGAAACACAAAGATGTCCGAAGTATTATCATACCTAATCTTTATATAAATATCAATAAAATCCATCACTCAGGAAATAAGTTGGTAGACTGATGCCACTGAATCGGTTGATGATTTTCTATAAATAGCAGTGTTGACCTTGGCCTTGACCTTGGAATCCTAAAGCATGAACCCACCCAAGGTATTATCACACTTGAAATCTGTATAAACTTTGATGAAAATCTGTTAAAAATGCTAGAGTGAGGACAATGAATCAGTTGATGATTTTCTGTATACAGCAACATTGACCTTGGCCTTGACTTGGAGCCCTAAAACACAAAAATGTCAGAGGTATTCTCATACTTGACCTTTGTATAAAGTTTGATCAAATTCCATTTGAAAATCAAGTTGGTAGACAGATGACAATGAATTAGTTGCTATAAATAGGAATGGTGACCTTTGTCTTGACCTTGGACCTAAAACAGGAACACATCTGATGTATTTTGCATACTTTTGACATTTGTATGAAGTTTGATGAAAATCTGTCAATGATTGAAGTTACTCGAGTGTTAACATCAAAATGCAAAGGGACAGGACGGGAAAGACTAACGGCAACACTCCATGGTCCCTCTCCCCCTATTTCATGGCAGAAGCATAAAAAATCAATTTAAGCAACAGTAACATTGGCCTAGAGGCAAATGCTCCGTAAATCAAACCTGTCAATCTGAGCACTTAAAACCTGCTACAAGTTTAATGAAGATTAAATATTACGGAGTCTTTCAGAGCCTTGACAAAAAACTTATTTATGATAAGAGACCTTGACATTGGACGGAGGGCTCAGAATCACGAACTTGTGTTTGAGATATGCAAGAACTTGACAATTCGCAAAGTTTAGTGAAATTTTAATCATAAATGAGCCTTAAATGTTAAAAAGTTCTATAAATAAATGACATCCTTGTCCTATGGGTATCAACTCCAAATCATGTTTAATGTATTCAAGCATTTGGCACTGTGCACCATTAATAAGAATGGTGATAATTCAATCGACGAGAAGCCCTCTAAGGTAGACCTTCTTGGTGCTTCATTTGTTATTTGTTGTATTTCTAGTCATTGTTCCAAAGCTATATCAAGTACTGCAAGATAGACAGTTGTTCTAAATGAAAACAGTACCCTCTGAAGCTTTTTAATAGCAAAATTATTCCTAGAAAATACAGCATAAATAAACTCCTGAAGCGATTCTGTTTTCTGGAACAGTCGGGATTAAAATGGTTCTAAAATGGATTGTGAATGCAGAATAGTTTGAGAAGCATGCATCCGGAATTTTGCCTCTTTTTTCCAAAAGCATTTCTTACCATAAGTAAACAAGCAGCCAAATTAAAACACTTTTAAATGAGTGTGAACGCTGAACAATAGTTTGAAAAGCATGTTGGTTTTT
>JAUMHH010170925.1:0-16210 GCA_032359455.1 Chlamys rubida | reverse complement strand
GCCCTTCATCCTAGCATGTTACTGGCCAAATATCATTATCCTAGGTCTCTTAGTTATTCAGAAGAAGTTGTTTAAAGGTTTTAAACATATTTGACCCGTGACCTTGAATACATGTCAAGGTAATTCATTTGAAAAAACTTGGTAGCCCTTGATCCCAGCATGTTACTGGCCAAATATCATCATCCTAGGGTTCTTGGTTATTCAGAAGAAGTTCTTCGGGCCAGGTGACCTTAAAAGCAAACAAAACATTATGTAGGTCATATTTATGAAAGATATCCTAAATAGCTGATATAAAACCGTTTACGCCTTGACGAATTCCAAAACAAATTGAAAAAGACAAAGAATGAAAAGTTTCTTTGCAATCAGCAAAAAATCAAAGTTTGGCTAATTCAGCCTCGTGATATATTGAGGTAAGCCCTTACGTGCTAAGAGCTATAAAGTTTTGAATGAGTTTTGCGCATAATTTATGTACAGTTTCAATACGATTCCACTCGATATCTGTTTCTCTTAAAGAGAAACAAAGTTCACAGCCAAAAAGGTTTCTGGCAAGACAATAGATCTATATATCTTCGCACCTGTCACTGGACTGATAGCAGTACCGAAAAGGTTGCAATATAAATAATATACTCTTTATTATTAAATTGATATTTGTAAAATTTTATGAACACCGTTATACAACACAAAACAATTGATTAAAAATTGAGTCAAATTAACGTATGCGCACCGCACCCCTTTCTTTGCAATATGTACGATTGGAATTGACAAAAAAAATGCACCGGTACAAAAATGTTCTAATTAGTACGCGTGTGGCTAATGTGCCACAATGCTAAGCGTTATTTTATCTGTGTTATTAAACGGATACATATTGATTTTTCAGATAGGCCTAGATGTGCCATGACAAAAAAAACCTTTTCCTTTGGCTCCATGGAAGAGGAAGTGTTTAACCGGACCAGAGACGTATACATTATTAAAAAGGATTTTAACGCCACTTAAAAAAACGTCGAAAAAGTTACGGCTCAAACGTGTTCAATTTCACCCTCCTACAATTCTTTTTGTTGCGCATGAAAGAATTACGATAGGAACATTTTCCACCTGCATTTGTTGCATGTGTAACGAGGTGCTGCATGTTTCCCATTAGGTGTTCTCCTTGTAACAGAATGGTCTCCCTTACGTCGTCTCTGTTAAAAGCTCTTAGTCTATTTAGTGTCTCAGTGAAACACTATGAAACAATAGATGAGAGAAAAGAAGAGAAAAGATCGAACAGACAGTGAATTAATGAAGATGGTACGATGGTGGGCGCCAAGATCCCTCTGGGATCTCTTGTTATACCCCCCGCAACGAAGTTTCATTCTAACCTTTCTTTACGAAGTTATGGCCCTTTGTTGAAAAAATCCTGAAACTTTTTGTCCGTATAACTCCTTCTAAAGTTATGGACTGATTTCAACAAAACTTTCCAGATATGATAACTACCACCTGAAGCTGTGCATCCAGCTATTACTTTTTCATTCTGACACTTTTTAGGTCACCTGGGCTTTAGCTCATCAAGTGACCTATTGCTATTCGTCTTCGTCCGTCGTGCGTCGTGCGTTAACATTTTACATATTCAACTTAGCTGAAATACTGTCAAAGGGATTTCATTGATACTTCATGGAAATGTTACTAAACGTCAGAATAATTCGGACTAGCTTGACGCATACAAAAAATGGAACACCTCATTATAAAAATTTAGTTTATGAAAAAAAATCCAAGAACGTTTTAAAACTGTCTGATACTTTTTAGTAATTCATAGGAATATTCATTTGAACATGTTTTTCTGTATTTAGTAATGTGATAGATTAGATGTTGTCGCCTTTACCACTTCATCCACAAGATATTTTGAAGCAGACATAATATTTTCAAAATAATAACTGCTCCCCGGACAGGATCTGTGTTTGGACGAAAGGGACTTGATTAAGCATCTTCGAGACTGTGACCGCATCGTGTTGACGTTGACGAGATGGCAGCAAGAAATCCAGGGATAGACTTTGGTAATTTTAGTAATTTTTGGCAAGTTGTTTTAACCTCCCATGTAGACTAATGTCCGACATACACCATGATGTTCAAATGCAATGCTCGTTATAATGAAATGGATGCCACTCTCAGCAAGGGCGTTTGTTTTGCAAAAGTTTGTTTGACCTAATTTTTCTTCTGCAGCCGTCTGCAAAATTGGAGCTCAGAGCTGAAGTAAATTTGTCCTTACCTTATTAATGATATTTTCATTAACAAGAACTCTACAATTTATTAATGTATAAACTGACCAAGAATCCGTCATACTAATTGGCACACTATAACATATGAACTTGTGGTTTTCTGTTTAGCATGTTATGATCGATGTTATCTTATCCACTGTTGCCTGGAAGTTATCTGGCTTTAGACTGATAGAGCTGTAGAGTGACCCTGTTATGCCTTCTCTGAACTACACACACACACATATATATCTTAAGAGTCAGAATAAATCAGATGTGTTATGCTATTAAAACTGTTTATTGTCAGTCTTTTGCTGAATTATACCACAGGAGCCTGAAGTTCTGTCAAAAATAAATAATAACACTAACAGTAATACAAAAAAAAACCACACTTTAATATGCTAATTTTTTAAGTACATTATAGGTATTTTTTTGTATTGCTGTTATTATTATTTTTCGACAGAACTTTGGGCTCCCGTGATTTTACATTAACAATATACTGTTATAAGTCCTAAATATTGAAAAACCTTATACATACATGTATAAAGGTGTTCGATGGTAGCCTGAGTTTCCTCTGTGACACCAGACTAAGACATTTTGACAGATAGATGTCTGGTGTGGGACCAGAGAGCACCGTTATATGAAAATGTGCAAGTGTCTGACAATGCCTAAGCTAAGTCTGGTGTCAGGGGCCAGCGGAAACTCCAGTTATATAATTGGATGCTTGGGACCAACTTTCAAAAGCAGTACAGTACCGCTCATCACTAAGGATTGTGAATAATTTTGAACTTTTAACCCATGTCCCTTTCACGTATCTGGTTCAACTGGTTTGTCTGTTTTGAAATGAAAGATTTCCGGGTATAAATCCTGGCAGACCTGCCAATGATTATGCAGGCCTTGCAACACTTCGTCATCAGCATCAGATTACTAGGTCCAACCTTATTTCATAAACGAACAACTCTCGTCAAAGTGGTTCAACCTCGTGGATCGCAATAAACGAATGCGGCCCCAGAGAAAGCTGCGGTTTAAAGAATCACTAATGAATGGTCACCATACGCTCATAAATGAAGAGTAACCGAAAAAGTTACTTTAAATGTATAGGCCAGTTACATCTCTGCATTCTGTAGATCCTAAATAACTAAAACATTAAATTTGACCCAAAACAATTTTCCTTATATATATATTATCTTGTGGTTTAAATTTTAAGACCTGAAAATATACATTAATATAATGCTTTCTTTGTACAAAAATGTAGTGCCAGCTGGGCATGCAGTAACACAGAAAGTTTTCAGTAGCCATGAGAAATTACTGGCTCCATGTGCCTTGAGATGGTTGGTTTTACCTTCTTATTATTCGAATTTCTGCTTCCACATTTACTGATCAGTCCATTGTTTTAATTTTCTTTCAGATGCTTGTTGGTTAGAGAATGTGCGTGTAAACTTACCAGCTGTAAAACGAAGATGTGAGTCTCTGGCAGCACGGCGCACTGTCAAAAAACAATGGCAGGTAGGTACTGGACATGATTAGCTGTGAAACTTTTAAATTTGTCAGTGCAATAGAACAAGTTCATATTTCAATTTTACTCTATTTGAACTGGGTCAATTATCAATGAAAATGTTTATTTTATTGACGTGTAACAGGATGGGGAAATGCAATGGGTCCAAGAACAGGACTCAAACTCCAAACTTAAAGATAAATCTTTACCAACTATAAGCTTATGTTATCTAGATTTGGTCACTGATAATCAACCCTGTCAAGATATAAACACTATTCCATCCTTTTTCTAAGGTATTTTCTCCAAAGTCAATACTATTTACAACCCAGGTTTGGACATCCCCTTACCACTGGCACACAGTACATTATTTGTAAGGAGGGTCAGCTAGCTGTCATAGGCAGATCTAGATCTACTTTCATCAGGACTGGCAAATGAAATAGGCCAGACTTGAATTATTTTAACACAGAACATCTGGTCTCAAAATAAACAATCTACTTAACTGATCAGTTCTTCTATGGCCAAATGAAATTTTGACATCATTGTAAAATTTCATTGTATTGGAATCTGATCACCTGATATTTGTGCAACAGCTAAGGGAAACTTAGAGCTTTTTCATTAAAGACATTACTTGTTTAACATGAATTTTTACAATGAAATGAAACTGTCTTTTTATGTTTGCAAGAAAAAAAAATTGTTACTGAAAGCTGCCATTAAGTTAAGGGCTCTCACAACTAAATTATTTACTATATGTTATTACTAAGCTTTTGAGCTAATAGCGTTAATATTTGAAGTTCAACTGCCCAGTGACAACTGTCTAGATTCACAGATACATACTTGACAAAGGATTTAAAAGGCATTTTTTGTTGACTTTGGTGGCATATAAGAGCGCTACAGGTGTCTGCTTTCGACAACCGGAAGTTTACAAGCCAAACCGGCAAAGTTGGACGTGAACACCCCCTGACATTTGACCCCATATCAATCCGCCATCACATTTTAAAAGATACTAAAACTACACATTTTTCTAAAGTTCAATGTCTGTAGATTTCATTCAATGTAAAATATGTCAACACTTACCTATTTTAATTACTCAGAGGCACTGTATTAACACGGAACAAATTTTAGATAGGGATTACAATCGTATGAAACACTTGCTGATTGGCTGAATTAGTTGTGTGAGTCCTTAAGAACCACTAAATAACCGATCAAAATATTTCAATAATTTGCTATAGGAAAGCTTATTGCTACAAAATGAAAATCAATTTGTGATTAAAAATCTTTTGTATGTTTCTAGGCTGCTTGGCTGCTGCGAGCTGCGACTTGTATAGATCTGACCACACTCTCTGGAGATGACACAGCTACCAACGTCAGTCGACTTTGTTTCAAGGCAGCAAACCCAGTCCGTGAAGATATAATGAAGGCACTGGGCATGAATGACCAAGGTGAGTTATAATCTTTATAACAGGTAGTTGGTTCATTTGTGTACCTTTTCTTTTTCATGTCTAAAATAAATAGCCAGTAAGCTTTGCCTTGGACTAGGAGATTTTACACATACATCAATAAGGGTGATATTTGTTTTGTTTTGCAAGGACTAACAGTGGGTGCGGTGTGTGTGTATCCCAACAGAGTAGCAGACTGCAAGAAATTCCTTAAGGCAGCTAATGCTTCACACATACCCATTGCATCAGGTAAGATTATACACAGTAAACAAAAATAATGTTATATATTACATCAAGATAACATGAGTAGGTAGAAAATGTTATTGTTTGCCGTCCGGTTTCACCAGTTACGGCTCATCAGGGATAACACGAGACAAATGATTCAATATCCATAGTGAAATTGAGCCGTGTTTAGATTTGTTTTAACAAAATCCTTTATAGAACTGAAGCTAATGATTCTGTACTCTGAATTTTGTTTATTTTGATCATACTGGGGATTCTCCATGTTGTTGTATTTTGTTTACAGTTGCTACAGGTTGTTTATACTGTTTGTGTACACGTAAAAGATTCATGTTGTCATGTTTCATTTTCCAGTGGCCACAGGTTTTCCATCCGGCCAAATGCCACTGAAGACAAGACTTGAAGAGATCAAAATGGCGGTTAATGACGGAGCCTCTGAGATAGATATAGTCATCAACCGACAGTATGCTTTATCTGGCGATTGGTTGGGTAGGTGTCCTAGTTAAAATAACTAATCGAGAATAAACTGGAGAATTGGTTAGGTAGGGGTCTTCCCTAAATAACTAATTGAGAATAAACTGGAGAATTGGTTAGGTAGGGGTTTTCCCTAAATAACTAATTGAGAATAAACTGGAGAATTGGTTAGGTAGGGGTCTTCCCTAAATAATTTATTGAGAATAAACTGGAGAATTGGTTAGGTGGGTGTCTTAAGTTAAATATTTTATCTAAAAGAAACTGGAGAATTGGTTTTATATTTGACTAGATGAAAGGAAAAAATCTTTTTCATAACACATACATTCATGGATGTGTTCTTTTGTAGTATTGCATTTACAAACGATTGTAATTTATTTTAGACTCTTTGCATAGACGTCATGTACATACCACCTTTTATTTATTCATTTATGTTCACATTGCGATGATGATCTTTTTGCTTAATGTATAATGGTGATGGTAAGCCATTTTTGTTGCACAATTATTACTAATACTATTATCCATATTATATAGAGCGCTATATAAATGTTGTATATTATTGTATGCTAATATTATTATATTGGCTGCGTTGGCCAAGTGGTAAGGCGTCTGACATTCTGCTACCACTTGCCCTCCACCACTGGGTCGCAGGTTCGAGACATACATTGGGCAGTTGCCATGTACTGGCTGTAGGTCGTTGATTTTTCTCTGGGAACTCCGGCTTTCCTCCACCACCAAAACCTGGCACATCCTTAAATCACCATAGCTATTAATAGGACGTAAAACACAAACAAACCAAACCAAAGTATTGATATAAAATTTGGCAGTTGGATGGCATGTATTCTAGCTTTTTATTAACCATAATTAACCATTGCCATAATCTTCTGTTTGATTGAGCCAGACAAATGTTATTATTATCAAGACGTTTGTTATGATTTGGTGGACAAGGTCTACAAAAGGTGTTTCAATCTTGATGTCTCACTGCAGGTGTTTATAATGAGGTTTGTGCCATGAAGGAAGCTTGCGGTGATGCCCACTTAAAGACCATCCTGGCTACAGGGGAGCTTGGAAACATGAACAATGTGTACAAAGCTAGTTTGGTCTGCATGATGGCAGGTAGAGTTTCGTTTTTATTAGCATTACTTATCTGATGTTTCTTTACTTTTACATATACATTTTAGTTTGTTTAACATGTTTGGAACTTTTGGTATAATTATGAGTATAATCATTTAATGTTCTCTGCTTTTGCACTTGATTGTTAGTGTGTTGAAAACAGAGACTTCCAAAAGATTTCTGGATTAATGCAATCTGTAGAATGATGCTTTGCAGATTGGTATTAAAGCACTTTGATATACATGTAAAAGGATTGGAGCCCTGGGAGTATACATTAAAGTCTAAAGTAAACTTTGAAATCTTTATATTCCTTTGTTAATATGAGTTGAGTTCATGAAATTATACCTGACATACATGTATATGTGTTTAAGTTTTACTGTTTGTATAGACTTGGTATATAGATTGGATTTAGTAATATGAAAATTTGTGGTAGTTATATATGTAGTATATTTATACAGAGGTATATATGTTCACAGTAAAGTTGATTCAGGGAATTCAATACAAAAGTGAATATCTTCAATCAAGTAACACTTTGGCCATAGTAATTTCAAAACTGCAAATGTGAGTTGGTATTTTTTTCACATAACGAGAAAAAATAGCTTTACACACTAAATCCTATTGGTAAAATAAGTTGTTTTTTCTTGATTCTTGAATCATAAATGATAATTGGTTGTAGGTGCTGATTTCATAAAGACCTCCACTGGAAAGGAGGGTGTCAACGCCATCTTTCCCGTTGCCTTGGTGATGGTTAGGGCTATTAGGGAGTATTACCAAAAAACTGGTTTTAAGGTATGTGAAAAAAAATGAAAAACCTAAAAATTATGTACTGTCTTAAAATTCTGTGTGGGGAAATGCTTAACATTTTAAGGGATGTTGTTTAGAACATTGGATAGATAAATAACCCTGCAAAAACTTGTTTACTGTTCAATATATTTGTAGGTGCTAAAAATACAACAAAAAAGTCTATTTGGGTAAATTTGTAGATCAGTGCTTCTGTTTAGCAGGTGACAGAATGTGAATTTGTCTCAGTAAATTGTGAAATGAATATTGTGAATTACAGTAAAACCTTGTTATACTGCCACCTTCTGTCCTCTGTGATTTTGGCGGTATAACGAGTTTGGAGGTATATCAGGTTTACAGTTTTAAACCCAAGTGTTCACACACCAACTGAACTTATACTTTAAAAAAATAAGAATTGACTTCAGAATACATTTTTTTTTCAAATTGTAATTTAATGTATCAAACTGTTTAGCGTGCAAAACATACAGCTGATCATCTGGTCAGTCGATAGTCACGTGTAACAATACAATGTTCACACGTACATAACATTCCTGTCATCGGGATATACCTGTACTTGACTCAAATTGGCAGTATTTAACGAGGTCAAAATAGTGTGATTTTAACCATTTGTTTTGGAAATATGATGGCGGATGGCGGTATGCAGGGTTTGGTGTGACAATGGGTGCATTAACGTTGGGGGAAATCTGTTCTGAGTAAATTAATGGCGGTATGCGGGTTTGGTGGTTTAACCGGTGGCATTATAACAGGTTTTTACTGTATTCTATTCTGTCAGTTTACAAATCTGATATGTGACCAAAAGAAAGTTTAGAAGTTTCCCTAATTAAGAGAATTTTAAATGCTTAATATACTGTTATAACTTTTAAAGTTAATTTGCGTTTTGCCTATTCCAGGTTGGGTTCAAGCCAGCGGGTGGTATTCGTTCTGCCAAGGAATCCTCTGCCTGGCTCATCCTGATGAAGGAGGAGCTCGGTGATGACTGGCTCAACAGCGACATGTTCAGGATTGGGGCCAGCTCTCTTTTGATCGACATCGAACGACAGCTTTACCATCATGTCTACGGATGCTACGCAGCTACTCACGAGTTCCCAATGTCATAAAACTGTTCCATCATGTGGATGTTATGCCACTTTACACAAGATCCCTGTGACCTAATATTTGAAGACTGTTCCATGAATTTTAAAATGATGAAAAGATGTGTGAATTTTACTAAATAATCTTTATCCATGGAAACAAATGTAATCAGATTTCTTTTTGGGAAAAATTTATTACATTAAAATTAGATATTAAATAGAGAAATTGAACTGACTTAGAAAGGTTATAGACTGTAATGTAATTTAGTTAAGTTCTATCTCCTGCAGCATTTCTTCAGGTTAAGGTGTCACTTATTCTTAGGAGTTTTATATTCAATTGGTATAAATCATTGATAAAGAAAGTTAACATTGTGTTTCTGGAAGTAACAAATGTCAGTGGTGATTATTTTCAGTTCAAACATGTGTGCCTTGAATACTGTTTTTAATCATTTATTATTTTTCAATTGATATTGAACAATCAAAGAAACAAACTTGGTTACACACTAATACACTGACTCTTGTTAAAATCTTTAGAGAACACTGTCAACCTACACAATGTAGAAAACAAATTACCTATTTCACTAGAGAATATTTATATCTAGAATTATTGAGTTGCGAGATTAATTCTCTATATCTAGTCAGTAAACTCATAATTGCTTCTTCACCCTGTGATAAATCTGTGAGATGTTAAAATTTTGAGTAACATATAATCCAGAATTAATCGTGTCAATCAAAGACAGAATATGGTCATGGCATGTAATATTATAATTTCACATCGTAAAAAAAATGTTTTTTAGGCTAGTTACCAGTATTATATATATATATTATTACAGTATAATTACTATAGTGAGAAGGAGGAACGTTTGTACTTGTTTTAATTAATCATGTACATAATTATGTATCATAAAGTAAAATATATAGAACAAATCTCAGGAGATAAGTTTTGCTATCATTTTCATATAATGATAGCTTTGGGAATGTGTTTTTGGTGAAGTTCCAATGGGAATTTCATGCTTCATTTACTCATGTACCTTACTCAAAGTGCAGAGGTATTCATATCAGGGGAGGGATACTGGCCCCATGGGCCTCTTGTTTTTGTATGCAGAATCTCCTTTGTTGTACCATGGTTTACACGATGTTGTAACTTGCCTATCTCCTTTAACCAATTACCAGTTGTTTGCATTCAATAATAAGATTTGATTGGGGCAGTATTAAAATCTGTTTATATTGTGTAGTGATGAAATGAGATTCATAAATATCTGGCTTTTTTTTTCACTTAATCTTCAATTCAATGTGTCATTTGAAAGTTTGACTGTTATAACCTAGTGCTCCTTTCATTTGACATGTTCCAAATGTTGGAGCAGAGTTGTTGATTATTTTTATAGAGATGGATCTAGCTGGTGGTCCAATGTTTTCGAATTAGCCTTGATAAAAACTTAAGTAACCTGTTTTAACATTTCCAGGTCGGTCAGGCTTTACCTACAAATAGGCCACAGCAGATCTCTTGATCATGCTTGTTCATGTATATATTTGTATGTCTGGGATTTTAATCATTGCTGGACAATTCTTTTGTACATTATGTTTTACCAGTTCCAACAGAAATTAATCTTTGCAAACAGACATCATTTTTTTTATTACAAACTTTTGAAATTCAAGTTAATACTGGTGTTTGCAGCAATGTTTAATTTCTGTTCTTCTCGTTAAATAATTTCTCTATTCTAACTGCCAGTGCTAGACACTAGCTGTGTCAGTTTTGATGTCAGTAATTTGTCCTGTTCCTTTGTTTTTGCTGTAATATTTATGTTTTTGAAGTGTTTTTTGCTGTTTGGTGAATTGTTATCCTTGAAGATATTTTACAATAAGTGCTAGTTTGTAATATACCCTTGTACAACATACTCCAATAAATACTAAAACTCAAACATCACAGTTTCTTTGAATTTTATTTTTTTATTTCTTTATGTGATATTTGATTACATATCATTATCACAATATACAGGAACTATAAAGCTTTTATTTAAACAAGGCAGACTATTGCAAGGCAATCCATAGTCCCCCACCAGTAATGATTTCTATATTTAACATACAGTACACTTATGTCAAGAAGCATATATATAGGTCACAGCGAGGTCATAGTGACCTACTTATTGCATTCCATCATCCCAAAATGTCCTTGTACACCAAATCTGGTTACTCCAGGTGAAATAGTACCGAAGATATGCCATGGACAAACTTGTTCAAAAGTGAAGGTCAAAGGTCATAGGTCACAGTGACCCAATTCTTGCACTCTGCCACCCTAAGATGTCCTTGTACACCAAATCTGGTTACTCATGGTTGAAATAGTGTAGAAGAAATGCCCCGGACAAACTTTTTCAAAAGTTAAGGTCAAAGGATAGGTCACAGTGACCTTCTCGCACTCTGCCATCCAAAAATATCCTTTTACACCAAATCTGGCTACTCTAGGTTTATTGTATAGAAGATATGTCCTGGACAAACTTCTTGGATGGACGGACAGACGGAAGGACGGAGTGCAAACCTATAGTCCCCCCACCCCCGCCGGGAACTGGTAGGGAACTAATTGATAGTATAGTATTTTACAGTATAATACTAAAGAGTAGCCAGAGTTAAGGCACAGCACAAACTACCCAAGGCTGAGTATATATACATATGCCTTCAACAACCCTGATAACTATTTGGCATAGGAGCTGTAAAATACAACACTGTTGTTTTTATTATTCTGATTGTTCATTAAAACAAAAAACAATCTGGACAGGATTGTCCTGCCAAGCTGTGACATAGTGGCAATTTGACAGATGACAGCAATCTGGATTACGTCAATGCTTATCTTTCCACACGGCTACAATTGTATTCTATTCAAATGTAAAGAAGACTAGAAAGTCTTTGTGGTTTACAACTCCAGGTGACATTACAGCACCTTACACATACCATGTAATGGACGCAACAGAGGAACAGACTATTAGCACAGTGTTGGCACTATAAAACATATAGGGTATACAGCACATACGCATACCAAGTAATGGACGCAACAGATGCCCAGACTATTAGCACAGTGTTTGCACTATAAAACATAGGGTGTACAACACATACGCATACCAAGTAATGGACGCAACAGATGCCCAGACTATCAGCACACAGTGTTTGCACTATAAAACATATAGGGTATACAGCACATCATAGAATATATTGGAATGGAACTGTGTTGCACACCATCATAAATATTAAAAAGATGCATTTCAACCCATAAATGAACTTGAGGTCCCTAGCTCTTTTATTTATTGTGTTAGATTCCTAGGTATTCATTCTTCCTTAGACCATAACTCTGCCATTACTGACAGTTACAGCAATAATACAACTTTTACATCCACATAAAAAATGTACAATGGAAATCATCATCATCTCTCCCATAAATTGCACGCCTCAAAAGCGAACTGTGGGTTCTGACTAAAATTTCAGGGAGACAGTAAGATATTCCAAAACTCACAAAATCAGGGAGGAGAGATATCGATGTATTGTAATTGTCTTTCATACATTTTAAATTTATTTTTATTATGAACAGAAAATATATATAAAAACGTCCTACAGACATTTTCTTGCTTTAAATGACATATTCCAAGCAACTCTTGTGTCTAAATGAATTTTTTTCTATTTATTAGTGGTCAATCAAACCTCAAAATCACAGATAACATGAATTGTAAAAACGTCTGATCGGAGTGTGGGTCACCTGCCTGACCACGTGGGTTTTCTCCGACATTAAGACCCCTGTATGCTAACATCCAAGCAAACAATACTGATTAATATAAATTGTAATGACTTGTTTCATGATCATGATTGTTGTAAAATAAATACAAGTTTATGAATTTAATTGTAAAAACGGTTAAGGTTACATATCTCCACATATACCCAGTAGAGGTAAGAGAATAATTGATTACTGTTATGTTCAGTAATCCGTGAAATCACACCCAACATTCAATGCACGTGAAATATTGATGATTATGTAAAAGTCTGATAATAAAATAGACTATAAATTCAAATCACAATCTGCAGCTGGTCCCATATCTAAAACAATGTCTGCTATCCAAATTACAAATGTACAAAATACTTTTCTAGGATACTTACAAAATACAATCATTAATATGAACATTTGTTCTCAAGTGTAACCAGCCTGTGCCCTATTGTTCTATTTAAGCACTGCTACTTAACCCATTCATTCACCCCTAAAGCCACATTTGAACTTTACCAAATCAAAGTTTGTGCAAGTGCACTTTGGAAATGTAGGGGTGAATAAGTCAAAGGGTAAGGATGGCCATGTTTCACACAATAAGTATAAATACATTTCAAATTGTTATTTTAAACATCTGAAAGTGGACAGGTGCTTTTATCATTCAGATGTCTTCAGATCATCGTTTAAAAACCTGACACACAATTTTCAACATAAACAGTGATATTTATGAAACTATAATCTATTCTGACAAGATGCAAGTGGACAGGACATGTACTGGTTCCTTTGGAATACCTTATGTATGGATAGTTTGGAGAAAATAGGTACAGTCTGAACTTCATACATACATGTATAATTTTGTTAAGTATATAGGTCATGGCCATTCATTCGATTTATTCACCATATACTTAAAATAATACTGCTTATATATGCAATCAAGTAACAATACAAAGAAATATGTTAAAGCAACTTATGTAACATTTTCAGTTATTTCTCAAAATTCTTACCGGTTTCATTTACAAAAGGAAAGTTAATGTATCCTTTGACAAAGTATGTGATGATAATTAAAAATAACGTTTGTGTTTGTATCGTAAATAAGGATTTTAGCAAAAGTTCTCTGTCAGACTTTAGCTCTTTTCAGAGGTGAGGAGGTTGCTGAGGTCCAGCTGCGTGGCCTTAAGTCCGTGACTTTCTATACGGCTGAGGATGGCCTTGTTCCATATACAGAATCCAAACAACAGTGTAAGGGCCACAAGAAGCACGCCCCGGATCAGACCGAGCCAGGGCGGGATGTCGACGGAGGACACCATGTACAGGAGACACACAGACATGACGGCCAGGATCGTGTAGAATTGGCTGTTAGACGACACTTTCGTTATCCCCTTCTCTACAAGGCTCTTGGCGTCCAACAGTAATGGATTCAAGCGGGAGGGGTCTCTATCATAATAAGGTGCTGGAAAAGTTCAAGGAAGGCAGGTTACTGTATTTCAAATAATTTTTAACTAAAAAGATAAAACAATTTCCAGCCTTCACAATATATCCATTGATATTAAAAAAGATTCTATTCTATCGCTGATTAAAACCCCTTCACCATCCCCTTTTTTACAAGCTAGGTTCACAGGCAAACAGCTCTTATATGTGTCTCTTGTTATGTGGCACTGTAATATTTCGAGATCTAAAAAAATTGTACAAATTTAAAACTCAATTATTATTGAAATATTTTAAAATTTTGATCCCAGATATGAATTATCCCTTTAATATACAATATATCTTTAACCAAACAGCTGAACTTTCATTCTAATAATCAACCAAAATTATCTTCTATTTCAAAGAAACAGGTACCCTTCCCAATAACATACTTTTGATTTAAGTTATGTTTCCTACATTTTGCCAACATGCAAAGTCTCCCCATTTTGAAAGGAAACTCCACCTTTTTCATTGCCATTTAATAGATATAAGAAATTTACCAATTTACCTGCATCTTTAAATTCAAATACCAATTCATTGCACAGAACCGCTGAATGGGAATTTACACTTGCTACATTATAATTACCCTACCTTCTATTTAGACATAAATATAATGGTCATTATGAAGCAAATTAATACACTCATAAACAATGTTTGCACTGAGACATAACCCCTTCTTCTGTACATACTATCTACCCAATTCTTACAGGAAACATATTTACAGTTTTCTGTTACACAGACTCACCATTGTTACTTTTGGAGATAGCGAGTGTGGCGCCGACACCTTCGTGGTCGGAGTAGTTGTATGGGTGGCCAGGTATCTTACCCATTGTCACCTGACAGTTCACTACCTCCACGCTTGTACCTATAGCATATATATGGATACAGTAAAACCACAAAGCCAGTTTAAATAAAGTGACACTGTGAATATGTATGAAGTTTCAGTAAACAGTAATAACCAAGTCTTAAATCAATACTCACATTTATGAACTATATCTAATTATCTTCTTTGGTCAATAATAACAGTTTAGCTAGCATGACATTGATTTAACCTTAACCCCTTGTTTGTGACCTGTGACCTTGACCCTGAGGTAACAGATTTGTGTCTGATCTAGGATGTAAAATCTTGTCATAATATTCAGGAAGATAAAATTTTATCAAATAATGTTCATAGGATAAGTACATATGTAGTTTCGTTTCAGACACATATTGGAGTGATTCGTTTCTTTGACATTTTCCCATGACCTTGAACTTGATTGTGGCCATGTGTTTACATTGTACACAATACAATATCTTGTCATGTTTCACATACTTAACATTTACGTTTAACAATCTTTAAGATTCAGAAGTTACATATTTATGTTCTACAGAAGATCTGAACGAATGGACTATGATTGAGGAACGAAGCGGCTGCTATATAACTCCTTCATTTTGTTGGGTGTATAGAATTAGCGCCATTATTATAATATACTATATTGATTTAACACCGATACAAATGTTTCCATGATCCATCAATACACATTGGTCAACAGAGATACAGGCTCATATAGTAATGGTCAGGCACCAAAATCACCAGTACAGTTGAATGAGAATTCAAACAACAGATGTTTTATTAATTGTAAACAAGATAAGTCTACTCCTTTTCTTTCAATGTTTCGTAATAATTTTGTTAGTCCCTTATTATTTTATATTTATTTTCCACAATAAACTAAATTCAGACTAATGCTTCAGTGATGCTCTGTAATGGGTACACGATTATAGCTTCACTAAGTCCATATATTATTACCTGGCAAGTGTATTACCAAATATTGCGATAAATCAACGACAGCCTTGAATAGAGAAAATAGTTCCCAGATTCTTTACAAATGAATTGCTTTAGAATACAGATATCTGTGGTTAGGTTTATTCATCAATAGAGCAAGCTTACCTTCATTGTTCCTGATTAGGATGTAGTCCAGCCTCTTGCCTTGGGGACAGATTTGTAATTGGGATTTATTTGTGAAATAGTTACTGGGAATGTCACAAGTTTTACCAGAGTCTGTCTCATCATTCTGAAACACAAAATCAATAAAATCAATGTCTTGTAAAACAAGCATCAAGTATTGCACAGGGCAATCCATAGTCCCCCACCAGTACTTTTTGAATAGCAATGAGGG